>CBVK0101161801.1:664-10788 GCA_900067695.1 Picea abies | reverse complement strand
CCTTCTAGTGGGTGCTAGAGAAAACATAGAGTTGGTGCTCTCAGCAAGTTGCAGCTTGCAAAACAGAGGTTGTAGCCTCACAATGAGTTGGACATCATATGTATGATAATGTATAGAATGTAAAGATTACTTATCGTACCAAGAAGAAGAGGTTTTTACCCTTTATGGGTTTCCTTAGGAAATATCTATCTCTGTATATTTCATATGTGTGAATGATGATGAATGTTCTATTGCTTACTTCCCTACATTTATTGTGATTGTCCTTGAGTTATTTGTAAAGAGTTTAAAATAAGCATAATTGTTTTAAGCATGGTAATAACTGATTCACCCCCCCCCAGTTGTCCAACAAGTTATGCATCATCTCTTCCTCATCAGTGTTGAATATCACCCATATTATTCTCCTACACTATTGCAAATATTCTATGTTTCCTTTGTGTGTCGCCCACCATCTTATCAAGGTAGCCTTCAATAAAATGTCCAATGCTAGTATCCTTTGGTTCTCTAGTACCCATACTTCAAACATCTATACAAATGTTGGTATATCTGTCAACCCATCATACCTAGGTGGGTTGCATAATTCTATTCCAATCCATCATAGTGATTTGGTCATACATGCACATCATCGTGTTGAAACTTCATGCATTATTTGCTTCCCAATTTCCAGACCTACTTCTAAGTCTGATTTACAAAAACTGATGCTCCTCCAATTCAGTGCATCATCTATGATAGGGTTAACATAGTCATCCATCCTCACAGTCATGTTGTATAGGTTATCAATTTCATCACCCTTTGTTGGTTCTATGTACCTTCTTCCTTCGTTTGGATATAATGGCACAGTAAATTTCAGTTCTCCTACTTCAAATATCATATCTCTCATTTTTAGATTGATAATGGCTTAGTTATTAAAGGCCCATTCTAGTCCCATTAAATTTGGGTATGGATGACTATCATCCACAATCTCGATAACTTCAAAATATGTGACACTGCGCACTCCATTTATATTCACTAGTATTCCACTTAATCTGCAAATATGTACTATTTTCTATTGATTTTCTAGTCTGAATTGAATGGGTGACCACACTAACTTTGGTTTCCCCATCATTTCCCATGTCTTCTTAGGAAGTACATTCACATAGGACACTAAGTCTAAGATCACATTGTTTATGTCGTATTCACCAATTTGTGTGTTGAACCTGAATTCTTCATTGGTTCCTTTCTTTTGTAGTTGTTGGTTCACCACTTTCATTTCAGTAGGGACTGCCTTTCCTTGAGTGCAATGATAAATCATAAAGAATAATGTATGCAATTCCTTTTCATCTTTGACCAGCTCTAGGAAACTTTTCAAAAAAAATCCTAAGGTGCTTACCTTCTCCAGTGTTCCTTTTGTCATGGCCTAATCATCAGTGGGAACCCTATTGACCATATGTGGTACAAAAGATGTTTACGATGTCCACTCTTGTCGCAATATTTCCTCCCTTGTTCTTGTATAGGTTTATTTTTTTCTCATTGATCGGATGTCGGCATGGGTGTTGTTGATTTATTTACCCATTAATCAACATGTTTCCCTCTATTGGTTTCATCTCTCTCTATTTTGGTTCCTCCACATGTTACGACTGCTATTTTGGGTCCTTTGTCCCTTATCTCAGCTGATATATTTTGAATTTTTGGGTTCTAGTTTTGAGTATATTTGGCCTACCATTTTTCCAATAATTGTGGGCAATCTTTTGTTGCTTTTCTAATGCCTGGCAGTAGGTGAAAGTTGTGTAGGTATTCTAGAAATCTCGCACTAGGTGTCCTAGTTGGTTAAAGTTATAGCATATTATGGGGCCTCTTGTTGGCACGAATTATATCAGATCAGGGTCCTTCTTAGGTTACCAACAAAAGCTACTGTGTAGTCTAGAGCGCTAGCATTTTCATATCCTCCAAATAGAAGAAGTCTTACTCGAAGCACTGTTGAGACAGATAGATAGGGAAGGGTAGGAAGAAGACTAAAGAGGATCCATAGAGAATTTAGAACTCATTCATGTTCTTGCACAAGAGTCATTAACAGATCTGAACCATCTAAATTCAAGAATTGAACCTACTTACATTGCGAGAAGCAATTAAACATAGAACCATCAAATAGAACTCATAAGCCATAAAGAAGTGTTGTAATGCATAAGTAACCAAACAAGGACATGTCCTATTTTAAAATTTTATCCTTCTTCGTATTATCTTTGATATATTTCTCTGTTTACAGACTCAGAATCACACGGTAGGGTACATTAGAGACTCTTGGATCTGGACTCATATCCCAGACCTCCAACTCTCCAACTGATAGTTCTAATTTATTACAGACTCCTGCTTGTCTTCTCTTGACTTACAACAAGTATCAACGACTAATCCCAAAAATTGGGCGACTCTGATCAACATGACTCAACTCAACCTTACTCTATTCAAACCAACTCTACTTGAACCCCTCAAACTTATATTCAACCCTATATATATATAGTTGGATTGTGTCTTCCTTCTCGGCTTGCATGCTTTCTTGTTCTGTTGCAACCGTTTGTTGCCTAGTTGGCATCACGCTGACTTCCTCAACTGATTTCTATTACTCTTTCTCCCATCCTCTAATGAGGTTTTTCGCAACTCGTGCTTAGTCAAAACTTACACAATGCTTTCCAAAAAAAGAAGGGCCCAAAAGGCTCCGACCATAATCCTTGACTTGTCCTCAAGTCAAGTGCTTGGTTCTTTCACATCTTCCAAGAGAAACTATTATTTTCCCTTGTCCGAGTTTTCTTCTTATTTGGGCTCTTCAATTTGTGCCTTTTATTCCTTTACCTCCTCAAACGAAGGGCCCAATTATGGTACCAACTCTAAGGCTCGGTGTTTTACTCCTTGAAATATTTCAACTTTGTCCTGCCATTTATGGGCGAGGAGTGATGCTTCTACAAGGAATTGTTTTGTTGTTTCTTTTATGTACTCCTTTGGCTTGGCTGCAACAAACGAGTTCCACTCAGAATCGGTTGTTGCATCAAACTAATGCATTTGCATATAGGTGGTTTGAATTACCATTCGAAATTTGTGCAACTCTTTATTGTCTATGGACTGTGCCTCATAGAGCGTATTTAGTTCATTGTCAGCTTATTGAATTTGATCAAACTTATCTTGTTGCTCCATAGGGTCCAATGTGACTGCAACTTCTTCCTTCAACACCTAGATCTTTGTTCAGACTTCCTCTAAAACCTTATTTCATTGAATGATGATACCCATCTAGTCGTTGACTTCTCTAAATATTTTGGTGCATTCCGCTATGTGCTTATGCAGTGCTACTCTGGCATTGTTGCCTTGCAATATTTTCTTCTACATTTGTTCCTGGAGATGTTGAGGCTAGTGTTCTGCTTCCTGATAGACCTATTGTAGCTTCACTTGGAGCTGATGAGTGCAATTGGTGAGTTGCGTCCATGCTTCCTATAACAGCTCAATCTGTTTCTTTGGCTCACTTACGTCACTGGCCTTAGGTAGTTCAGGTGCAACCTTTCGAATCTTCAGCTAGGCTTTTGCAAGTTTTTTCTGCACATTTTCCAGTTTTCGCTGGAATTAGAGTTTGTCATGTGCTTCCTGCATTCTGTATGTGTGCTCCATGAATTTTTCTTTTCTTGCGATCTCAGCGGATCTCTTGGCCTCCTGGAGCCTCTGCTCCAACTGGTCTGTGGATGCCCTGATTAGGACAAATAAGTGTGGTGCTGGCCACTGTACCAGGTCGGTGGATGAAACAGCTGCATTGGTGGGTACTCGCCATTGTAGTGGGATTCCATTACTTGTTGAATGGTCAGAGTGAGTTTCTACCTCTTCCTCCATTGGTGGTACTAATGCGATTCTCAACCTTAGCTTTGCTGAAAAAAGACTCTGAACCTCATCTATGGCTATGCAGAGTTGCATCAATTCCACACATTGTTGGGGGTTTTGGAGAACTTGTTCCATTTGAGCTCGCATGGCTATCGTATCCTGCTCTGTTGTTGATTCTAGCTCATTGTGCACATCTGGTATCTTTGTATCTTCTTGTGCTTTTGTAGCATGAGTTGTGATTTCTTGGGCACCCTCACCCTTGGTTGATGAGGTAATTTTTTGGTTACCATCAGGTTCCTGCTCCTCTTTGCTTCGGGTGTCTTCTTCCTATGTGGAAGACTCAGGTTGTTGTTCCTAGGTGTTCGGATTTGAAACATCTAGCATCGTGCATTTTTCTAAGGCTTTGGGATCGAGGTCGAGAATTTATGATCTTGGCTTGGGTGGTTCTATGGTTATTTGTGGGGTTCATCATTCCTTTATCTCTGGGTGGTCGAGCTGCATCATCTCTGAGGTTATTTTCTGATGTGGAGTGGTCATGATGAGGTTTGGTAATTGGAGTGGTGGTGGAGGGTGTTCAATGATGAATGTGGATGGAAGTGTTTTAGGGTCTGGGTCATCTTGAATGTCAATTATAGTGGTGGCTTTGGTCATGGTATGGGTCTGGGGAGTGGCAGATGAAAGGGGTTGTGGGTTCAGGGGTTTGTTTGGTGAGACCCCAGTTCTGGGCCTCTTCAACACTATTTTGGTACCAAGCATAGCACCCAAGATCTGGTTAACTTGTGCACCTAACAACACAACATTGTCCGGTAGTTGTCAGGGGGGCAGTCTTTTCCTTCACTCTAGCTGCGGTATCTCTTCTTCCTCTTTTGAGTCTATTTGTGTCGGATCATTTGACTTTTATTGGTTGTGGAGCCTAACTATCTTCCTGATTCAGAGGTCTTTTACTTTCAGCCGTGTTTATACCCCATGAAGCATTTACACCCCAGAAGTATGTACACTCTTCCATGCAGGGGAGTGCAGAGGGGGGTACCCGCTCTATGGGGTCTGAGGGGGATATCCCCCCGACTGGGAGGTTTGGGGTCAAGTGGGCCCTAGTGGGGGTTCGGGGGCGAAGCCCTCGAAGGAAAAATTTCCTTGTAAATGTATATTATAATTTCATTGTAAATCTGGATCGTTCATTATAAGGTCGCAGATCTAACGGTAGAGATTATGTTAGGGTTTTTTGCCCTAGAAGGCAACCCTCTTTTATGAGGGAAATGTATTATGGCTATGGTGGATGGCGAATATTGTATTCTGAGATAGGAGACTGTGATAGAAATAAGAGGAAGTTACAGTGGGTTTGTTGTAGGTTGTATCCCTTCATATGCTGGATAATAATAAAGGAAGGACCTGGCAATTTCTCTGGTGGACGTAGCCCACACTTGGTGAACCACGTAAATCTATGTCTCTATTTTAATGTGTATCTTCTATGTTTTTTTTCCGCATTTGTTTTATTTTATTGCTCCACGGTCCTATTTTTCTAACAGATTCTTATGCTCGAGGCCTAAACTTGGTCCCTCTCCTATTTCCTTGTCTTTTTTTCTTGAACATCTCTGCAGGTAGAATGTAGTGCATTCGTAATTTACACGGGCCATGTTTAACTCCTAGCCATGACATGAATTCCTTATCAAAATCTTCCTCATCCAAATAGAACAGTAGCATCCATGTGTGGAAATGTTCTCGGCTAGCATGTCTCGGCCAGACGAATGTGTTGTGTCGGTTCATGTTGAAGGCGATATTCCTTGTGTTGCAATTGAGGATCTCCTGCGGGATGCACAACCTATGAATTGTGTCTATCATAGAATTATACCATTTGGCAAAGGTTGCATTGTTGAGTGTTGTGTTCTCCGAGTCTAGTCTAGACTGCCATGGCTCAAACATCTTCTCCATGCACCCCTTATCTGGTATTATTGATTGTCTTCCCATAGGTGGCTTCCATTTGATCATTGTGAATTCCACAAGTAGGTATCCATAGGTGAAGGTTCCTCCCTTCTCCTGTGCTTCCTCACAAGCTACTAGTAGTTCCTCCAACAGGAAACTACACCAATTGAACACTGCTCCCTGTGCACAAAATTTGGTGATAGCGCATCTAGGGTGCATTCTCCCTTATAGTAAGACCTCATAACCCTGCTAGATATGATGTAGTAGCCAATATGGACTATTTCAGGCAGTATTGGTTCAATGATTGTTGTGTGTCCTCCTCTCTTTATGTTAAAATTCTTGTATAGGTTTGGCTTGCCTTTCTTTTTCTCATGCTTGCCGGGGCCCTAAAATCCCTTCGACACATTCTCTCCTTGGGAGGATAGTCCCATGAGATGTTGGATATCTTTTGCATGGATCAGATACTTCATATATAACCATAGACTTTAGTCATGCACTCTGCTTATTAGGAATTTTGTGTAGCTCCAATCACACATGTGGTACCAAAGATTGGTAAGTTTCTCAAGTTCATGATGGTGGAGTTAAATAGGTTGATGCACTCTTTTCTCGGTACAAATTACATGTCTCTGGTTCCATCTAGAGCTATCTCCCAAAAGACATCTGTGTGAAGTTATGGGAAAAAGGTTGAGTCTGTGAGGTCAAGGTTGAGTAGGTTAACGTGTTCTACCTTCCCTTTGAGGTCACCCACAATCTCGACCCAGGGGTCGTAGGGCTCATCTGGTACTGTTTCTTTCATCATGGTTCTTCAACATGCTATGGCTCTCGGCATTCATGATTCTGTGGCAAACAAGAACTAGGGCTATGTCTGTGGCTTTTATAGTGGTCCCAACTGGTTCACGCTGTTGAATTCAGAAAAGGATATGCTCATTTTTAGAAACAATACATTCTCGGTAGAGTTTTGAGAGCCTTATGTCTGGCTTAACTGGGAAGTTTTAGCAGTAACTGCTCGTCATCATGACCATATAGATGCACCTAGGTGTGAGTTGTCCAACGGGATGGTTTAATCAAGGTAAATCCTATTGGGTGATCTTGCCATTTACTTATTTGAGTGAAATAGGGACATGGCCGAATTGAGACCTTTCTGTTTGACGGGTGGGTGTCCCAGCATAAAATTCAGTGGAATCTTGGCATAATGTAGCTTTATGGATTAACAGCATCAGTCGAGGTACCAAAATGGCAATAAATGTTGTGATTAGACTGGGTTTGCGTAGCCTATAACTCAGATTGGATTGGGATTCATGGCGCTTTTGACCACAAAGGTTGTCTCCACCATCTTTAATGAATGCCATTAATGAAATTTCCCATGCTTCAGGTCCTGTACTACTAAGTTGTCCATTCTATAGTAACCAATTATTAAACAAAACAAATGAACTATGTGTTATGGTGCAACACTGCACACATAGACATTATTAATTGATTTTACAACATTTCAAAAAGAAAAGAAAACTCAAATCTAACTATTTTACAAGCTCCGTCGAATTGGAGCGATTGTCCTTCTTTCTCAGTTTTGAGATAGGTAGGGCTTCAAGTGAGCGCCATTCACCCATCTCGATCGTAGCACACCATCAAGTTGCACAAGTATGACTGCTTCTGAAGGTCGAATCTCCACAACTATGAAGGGTCCCCACCAGTGCATACACAGTTTGCCTGGATGCTTCTAATATCGGCTGTCATAGAGTAACACCTTGTCCCCTTGTGTGAATACCTTGGTTTTAATGTGTTTATCGTGTCAATATTTTTTTCTTTCCTTTTCAGCCAACTAATGGAAGTATGCTAGAAATCTAGTTTCGTCAAGTTCTTGTAGCTCCACAAGTCTCTGCGCCACTGATTCCTCTTCTGTCATACATGTGACTTGTGCAATATACAGACTTGGAGTGATGAACTCTGTAGGAACCACTGCCTCTCTTCCGTAAAATAGCTGGAATAGTGTGTATCTATGGAGTTTCTTTGTGGTTTTCCTATAGGCCCATAGTACTGTTGGAACTCTATCCTCCCAGTCCTCTCAGTTTTCACAACAGACCTTTTTTATTCCCCTTTACAGGATTTTTTTGAAGGCTTTGACTGTTTTTTTGGCCTGTGGGTGGTATGGAATTCTCTTTTGATGTTGTATCATAAATTCTAATGTCAGTGTGGCTATGGTGTGTTGATTAAGGTTGGTTGTCATTGATGTCAACCCTTGAAGAAAGCGTTGTAGCACAAAGATTTGGGTAATGGACCCAAGATTTTTTGATGTAAATATGAATCATTATTGTTTTTTCATGGTTCATATGAAGTAAATATGGATGAAATCCAAAGTGGTCCCCTTATGGTGAAAGCCCTCACAGGAAGACACTTGTGGAGTAAGAGAACCCATGCTTAGTTGTAGAATAATGAGATGAAGGACAATGAATTTGTCAAGGAAACTATCCTAGATGGATAGTGATTTTCATGCCATTTCTAGTGGTATGTAGAACGTCACATAACTCCTCACGGTTAGAGATTTATGACCATGTGAAATTGGAGAACCCAGCTTTGGGTAATGGACCCAAGTTTGTTTGATGGATAATGGTATTATTTTTTCTATATTTGAAGGTAACATTATTCTAGATGGATCGTACATGTCATTCCATTTCTGGTGGTATGTGGAATGTCACATAAATCCTCACGGTTTGAGAGTTATGGCCTNNNTTATGGCCTTACGAAGTTGGAGGACCCTCATATGTCATCTAGAAGCCCCAAAAGGTCAAAGTAGTCAAAGTGGTTTAAGAGATTTTGAAAGGTAAATAATAAAGTGAATTGATGATTGTATTATAATTCAAAGTGAATACATAATAAATTATTTCAATAATAAATTTAATGGAGAAATTAGAAGTGGGTTAACCCTAAAATAAGGAAAGTGGGCCAAGTGACTAGAAGATGTTTTTAAGGAAGTTACTTGGAGAGTATAAATAAGAGGCAAGGCTCTCTCATTTTAATCACACTTGAGAATATTGAATATATATAGGTGTCTGAGGTAACCAAGGATATCTAAGCTTAATTTCTAAGGGAAGGTGAAGAAAAAAAGGCCGAAATGAAAGGAAGGATAAATTCTTTTGATGGTGCTTTCTAAGGTATGTTATTTACAGGTCATCTCACCATTTTCACTATAACATTTTTTCTATAATGATTCAGACTGTGGAATTTCTAATCCATTGTTAAAACATACCCAAGTATCCATGGTAAAAACCTCATCTTGTGGTTCATTGTATTTTGGGAGTTACACTCCGTGGAAAATAGGGTTTGTGGCTAGTCCTGAAACTAGTTAAGAACAAGTGTTTCGGGTAAAAATGTCATAACTTCTTCATGATAGATTGTAATTTCATGAGACCAAATGTTTTGGTTAGGGTATATTCTATATTATTTTTTATAACATTTTCAAATCAATTCAATGAATATTTAGTGTGGGACACGCTCTACAAGGTCTCTCTCTAGAATAAGCTAGAATTCAGCAAGGTAAGCCATTTTTGCTATAACTCCTTTTCTGAGAGGTTCCAAGTAGTGAAACCTAGAGGAATTGCACAAAACACACTAAATAACATTGTGTATCATTTTCATATCTTTATACATTCAGGTTCAAAGTTATGATTACTTCAAGTTAGGGTTGTTGACTAATCCAAAACTAGGAATGTGAAACTAAAGAAAAGTTTGATGAAAATGCTAGTCTCTTGTTGTTAAAGTTAAGGAAGGTTTGTAGGAATGTGATCATATACAACAAGTCTATTACAGAGCTACAAATCATATTTGTATAATGAAATTGATGAGGGATTTTGGTTGAGGTACATGTTGAGTACATGGTTGNCACATACATGAGGTGTATAGTTGATGATGTTGGTACATATTGATGAGTCATAGTTGATGATTAGTTGACACATTATTGGTACATACTTGGTATATGGTTGGATGCACTTGTTTATGGTACAGGATGATTACATGTTGTTTGGTATAGGTTGGTGCATGGTTGATGCACTTGTTTATGGTACAGGTTGATTATAGGTTGAGGTACAAGTTGATGCATGGTTGATTCATGGTTCAAATTTATTGGTACAGGTTTATAGTGATATATCTCACAGTGATAGTGTGACAGTGGTTCCATCATTCTACTTATAATTCAGGGTGGCACTACGAGGCAAGGAAAGGTGGTTGTAGCCAACTTTCGGTTGTAGCCAGAGAACATAGGGGGTTGTAGCATCCTTTTGTTTGTACCTAGAGAATTGGGGATTTGGAGCTTCCCTTAGGTTGTAGCCTGAAAAACTAGGGGGTTGGAGCCTCCTTCCAGTTGCAGCTGGAAAACAAAGGAA
>CBVK0101161787.1:0-12577 GCA_900067695.1 Picea abies | reverse complement strand
CGCACTCGACAATCTGTCAACTATCTCTTCATGCATGTCAACATGGTTGTGCTCCAGTCAAAAATTTTTCCATTTAAGCACTGAACGACACAATGAATATGTGCCCAGGAAGCCTGATGCAAAGTTGTGGATCCAATTATTCACCCAATGAGTAGAACAATAGCTTTCAGTGGTAGGTTGTTGATCTTATGAATAGGCACCTGAGAACCTAGTTTCCCAATACCAGCCTCGGAGTGGAGTCCAATCAACTCCTCGATGTTGTGTGGCCTGGCGGGAAAAGTGTGAAGGTTGACTGGTTCCCCTCTCCTTGAAAGGCTAGTCAGAAAATAGATGTCCTCAGTCGTTAGAGTCAACAACTATCCCACAAGCATGAATGCCTCCACATCTAGATGCTAGTAATATACTAAGGCATTTAGCAGCCTGGGTTGTGCCCTCATGAACAAACACTGGAAGAATTTTAGCAACCCACATTGTGCCAAGACAATGACAATAGCAGGGTCTTCTGAGACCAAAAAATCAAAGTCCTCATGTTCCCTCTCTCTCCAATGAACATACATACTGCAAACACACAAAAAAATGGAGAGTTAACTCTTGCATTCCTTTTTTTCCCACTTATTGAGGATTTATGCGGGTTGTATTGAGCACATTCATGTGTACATGTGGGCAATTTCTATTCTGCCCACATGCACACACAGGCTGTGATTGGACAACCGACATACATGTAGGGCTGGCCCTTTTAAAGGTCAGTGCCCGCCAAAAAAACAAAAATAAATATAAAAAGGAGGAATGGAAATGCAGGAGGGGCTAATTTGTACTTACTTGGTCCAAGAAGAGGTTCGTTTCGTCCACTGAAGCTCCCGGAATAAACTCTTTTGACAAAGGGGTGTTTTTTGACTTTTGGTCAATTCTCAATTTGTAATAGTGATAATGAGCTTCCAAACTTCTATTTATAGAATTTTTTGGCCCTTTTTGTCATTTTTTCGAACCCTTTTGTCGTTTTTTCTAACTTAAAAATCATTTAGTATGGTTCATGAATTTCTTATGGAATGTTACAATAAGTGTTACTTTGGGTATTGGGAAACATTTTGGAGAGTTCGGTCATTTTTAAAGGTTTGTTGGTAAAAAGTCGTTTTTCAACTTTGTGCATGTAAGTTAGGTTTCCACCTCCACTTGTTGCACCTCGTTGTCTTTTCCTCTTTGCCATAGGATTGATCCCATCGAATTGTGACACAGAACCCTCACTCTTGCTCTAGAAGTGTCGTAATTTAGTGGTAGAGCCTACCTTCACTTGGAGGCCCTAGGTAGATCCTGGTTGCATTTTGGTGTCCATGCTATCACTAATGACTATAGGCTTGGGAGTCCTTATTAGTTTTTCCTGAATACGAGTATGATCCTTATTTGCATGATTCATTATCACTCTTGAACTCACCCTCGGGACTCCCAAAACACAAAGGGTCTTCTTTTAAGTCCTTTTCATACCCTCTAAACATGAAAATTTTGATGAGCGATATTGTTGCCCTTCACACTCCCTAAATTGAAATTTGAAGGAATGTTTGTCCAACAGTATTTTACCTCTTTTTTGGTATGAATGGTACGAACTAAGGTATACTCTAGGAGCCTCGGTTCTCTAGAAGAGTATTCTCAGGTAAAATTTTAACCCTTTTTCAGGCCCGAGGGACTAAAATTATGAAAAAGGAACCCCCACAGAGTCCATAGTTAATCTCTTTTCCGACTCCATAAAATTGAAAATATCATCGAGTGACCTTGTTCCTTCACACTCGTTAAAATGGTCCAAAATAACATCTCATACGGAGTCCATATTTAATCTTTTTTCAAACTCCTTAAATATGAAAAAATTGTCGAGTGATCTTGTCCTTGTCACACTCGTTAAAATGGTTTTGAGTAGACATATTTTTCAGTGCTAGGTTACCCCTTTTTTGAATCGACTAGAATACCTTCAAAAAAGGTACCCCAACAGAGTTTCCTTTTATGTTTTTTCAGACTCTCTAAAATTGAAAATCCGTCGAGCTTACCTTCTCTCAATTCGTTAAAATTACATCGAAGGAGGTTATCATTGTGTCTTATTAATCACAGTTGCATTCTTGCATCTCTGGCCTAATGTCAGCCTCATGTTGTTATCAACTAAACCATCTAAAGCATGCCTTATATGTAAGCCTTTTAGAACTTTTCCTCTATGTCTTGACACTTTGACCCATGTAGGGATTTTTCCGAGTGTCCTTGTCCTACATATGTCTCCTTTCTCTGAGAATTAGTGTGTTCCTTGCGCTGAGGAACTAGTATGTCTATGACACGTGTTCGTCCTTTGTAACATATCGTTCTTTTATTATTTTTCAATATTTCCAAAATAATTGAAAAAAGACAAAAAAAATCAAATATACCCCAAAAAGAAGAAGGGAAAAGTATTTTCTTTTTGTTGGCAGCACAATGAGTCTCCCTTGGACAATAAACATCCTTTTATTTATTCTTCAAGCTATGGGATTTAATATGACCTTAGGAAGATGTTCCCATTACATAGAATTGTGTCCTCCTTCATTTGGTTATTCTTTGAAACATATGTAGAGTTTTTGTTGCCTCCTACATCATGAAATTATGTCAATACCATGTCGCCTGAGTCTCATCATTTATCGTGCTATTGTCCAAGGGAATTTTTTACCAAGCCTAAGTCAACACTTCTGTAGTTTTTCTCTTGAGCTCATGCCCGACCATCCCAAAAGCCCAATCAAGTATTTTTTCAAAATCAATGAAGCCCTCAGCTTGATCATCAATATCCTTTAGTCTGTTCCCGACGAGCCATCGAAGACCTCTGGGTACTGAAGTTGTACACTCATATTCCACTCCTACTAGAGTTTTGAATATTTTGAAGTTGTTTCTATGTAATTTTTAAACCTGTGAATTAAATCAATGCATATAATTCTTAAGAAAAACAAAATTTAATCAATGGCTAATATACAGAGTACACAAAGATTTTATACAGAAAAAACTCAACCAGGAAAACCTTCCTTATATTCATATATATTGAATTTCACCATTCACCATACAATATATACAATTTTTTTAGGTATTCCGTAGATACCAAAACCCTAATCCCTTAATCCGGGATCCCTTAATCCGGGATTAATTTAGAAAATCGCTAAAAATAGCAAAAACTGCCCAAAAAATAGAAAAATAGGGATCGCCAGATGTAGTTGTCGCATCTGATGCACTCACACACACATGCAAAGAATATAATACATACCCAACATGCTCGAGATATGAAGGCCTCATATCTAGCCATCATGCATCATTAGCTTCTTGAAGATGGATATTATACATGTATATATTTTTGACTTCGAGATGTAGATCCGTTGTGTATTTCTTGTGGCTACACTTTATATAGTTATATGACATGGATCTGTAGTGTATTTTATTGGAAGCCATGATTTTATTTCATTATGAGCATGGGTATTCCTGCCTCAGTGAGACAATTGTTATTTTTGCAGATGGCACCTCTCGAACTCTGGCCCCTGGGCTCACTCACTTTGTACGTTGGTGAAGATTGGTAATGTATTTCATCCATCAGATGCTTTTTCAACCTCACACATTAGGGGGCATCTATTATAACCCTAATTTTCACCATACATGCATACCTGGCATCAGGCCATCTCACTTGCCATTTTTTCCAAGACACCATTGAACAACTCTTCTAAAAGGCATTTACACCCTGCACCATTGTTTCCCATGTATATACGCTAGCTAACCCATTATAGCCCGTGTATACTGAAAAAATCACAAAAAATAGAAAGTTGCAGATGAAGTACAGATTTTCAAGTAATTTCCTAAATATTGCAGACATGTATTCTTGAAAATATTTTCAAGTTAAATTTTATGTGTTAAAATGAAAATGGATCAAATTTAAAACAAAACTTTAATAGGATTTACTCATTCAAGATGCATATAAACAACAACTAAAACAGTGAACAGAAAACACATAACACAACAGATGATAAAGGAGTTCACCCCTCTCTTGGGTTTCTCAATTAACAATGGTGATAATGAGCTGCCAGCTTCTATTTATAGAATTTTTTGCCCCTTTTGTCATTTTTTGGACCCTTTTGTCTTTTTTTTTTTAGCCTGAAAATCATTCAGTATGGTTCAAGAGTTTCTTTTGGAATGTTACGATAAGTATCACTTTGGCTATTGGGAAGTTTTTTGGAGATTTGGGTCTTTTTTAAAGGTCCTTTGGTAAAACGTCATTTTTTCAACTTGTTGCATTTAAGTTAGGATTCCACCTCCACTTTCTGTATCTCGTTGTCTTTTTCTTTTTTCCATAGGATCGACCCCACCGAGATGCAACATGGAACCATCATTACTACTTTAGAAGTGTCGTAATTTAGTGGTAGAACCTAATTTACATGGATTCCCTAGGTAGATCTAGGTTGTGTTTTTGGCATCCATGCCATCGTTAATGACTATAGGCTTGGGAGTCCTTGTTAGTTTTGTCCTAATTATGAGTTTGAGCTTCATCTACATGATTCATCATCACTCTTGATCTTACTCTCGGGACTCCCAAATAGTGACGGGTCTTCGTTTAAGCCCTTTTCAGACCCTCTAAACATGAAAAGATTGTCAAGTGATCTTGTTTCCCTTCATGCTCGCTAAATTGAAATTTGAAGGAACATCTTTCTGGAGGTAGTTTACCCCTTTTTCGGTCTAGATGGTCAACTATACAAACAAAGGTATACTCTAGGAGATTTGGTTCTCTATAACAGTATTCTCAGGTATAATTTTAACACTTTTTCAGGCATGAGGGACTAAATTTATGAAAAAGGAACCCCATGGAGGCTATAGTTAATCTCTTTTTAGACTCCCTAAAATTGAAAAGATCGTCAGGTGACCTTGTTCCTTCACACTCGTTAAAATGGTCCAGAAGAAAATCCCATATGGAGTCCATAGTTAATCTCTTTTCAGACTCCTTAAAAGAGAAAAGATTGACGAGTGATCTTGTCTTTGTCACACTCGTTAAAATGATTTTGAATAGACATATTTTCGGTGCTAGTTTATCCCTTTTTTGAACCGACTAGACTACCTTCGAAAACGGTACCCCAGTGGAGTCTCCTTTTATGTTTTTTCAGACCCTCTAAAAATGAAAAACCATCGACCTTACCTTCTCTGGTCTCATTAAAATTACATCGAAGGATGTTATCATTGTGTCATGTCAATCGCATTTTCATTCCTACGTCTTTGGCCTAATGCCGACTCCATGTTTCCCTCAACTGAACCATTTTAAGCACGCCTTATACACAAGCCTTGTAGTACTTTTGCCTCTGCATCTTGACACCTTGACCCATAGAGGGATTTTCCCAACTGTCCTTTTCCTGCATATGTTTTCTTGCTATGAACATTAGTGTGTTCCTTGTGCTTGGAGGTAGTATGTTTGCGATACTCATTCCTCCTTTGTAACGTATCATTCTTTTATTATTTTTCAAGCTTCCCAAAAATTATTGAAAAAGACAAAAAACAATTATACCCCAAAAAGAGGAAGAGAAAAGTATTTTATTTTTTGTTGGCAACACAATGAGTCTTCCTTGGACAAATCACATCCTTATGTTTGTTTGTCAAGGTATGGGATTTAATATTACCTTAGGAAGTTGTTCTCTATGCATAGAGTTGTGTCCTCCTCTATTTGGTTATTCTTCCAAACATATGGAGAGTTTGCGTTGCCTCCTGCATCGTGAACTTGTGTCAATACCATGTTTCCTGAGTCTCATCATTTGTCATGCTATTGTCCAAGGGAATTTTTTACCAAGCTTGAGTTGGCCCTTCTACAGTTTATCTCTTGAACTCATGCCCAACCATCCCAAAAATCCCAATCAAGTCTTTGCTCGAAATCAATGAAGCCCTTAGCCTGATCATCAATATCCTCTAGTCTGTTCCCAGACAAGCCATTGAAGACCTCTAGGTAGTGAATTCATACACTCATATTGCACTCCTACCCGAGTTATGAATATTTTGAAGTTGTTGCTCGAGCTCTGAAGGCCTCATCACTAGCCATTAGGAATCATTAGCTTCTTGAAGATGGATACTATACCTGTATATATTTTTTGATTTCAAGATGTAGATCCGTTGTGTATTGCTCATGGCTACATTTTATATAGTTATATGACATGGATCTGCAGTGTATTTGAATAGCAGCCATGATTTTATTTCATTCTGAGCATGGGTATGCCCGCCTTGGTGAGAGAACTGTTATTTTGTAGATGGCACCTCCTAAACTCTGGTCCCTGGGTTCACTCGCTTCATACGTTGGTGAAGATTGGTAATGTATTTCGGCCATCAGATTCTCTTATGACCTCACACATTAGGGGTCATTTGTTATAACCCTAATTTTCACCAGACATGCATACCTAGCATCAGGCCATATCACTTGCCATTTTTCCCAAAACACCATTAAACAACTCTTCTAAAAACCACACATTTGAAGATGTACACACCTTGCACCATTGCTTCCCACATGTATATGCTAGCTTACCCATTACATCCCGCGTATACTGACAAAAGCATAAAAAATAGAAAGTTGCAGATGGAATACACATTTCCGGGTAATTGCCTAAACCGTTTGACCACTCATAGCCAGTCACTCAACCAGATAACTACCGTCTTTTATCCTATAAGAGAATAGGTAGGGGTCCCATCCAAGAGAGAAAAATAAGAGCAACAAAACTCTGCCAATTTTTGTATTCCCCTTGCCCCAATCTTTTGCAACCATTTTCTGAGAACTGAGGAGGAGAAGCATATGTGGAAGTGGTTGGTGCACAATTGAAGAGGATCACAGGACCAGATTCAAGGAGCAGTGGTCAATATCACCATTGTAAGTTACTTTTGTGAGGTTAATAAGAAAGAATTACTTTTCCCATCCTACAATAGGAGGTGTTCAAATATTCAGTTTTGATTATATTTTATTAGAACCTCTAACCCACNNATTATATTTTATTAGAACCTCTAACCCACTAATTCATATGTAAGATGCATGTTTGGAGTTCTTTGTTTGTATGTTTATGAATACAGGTTGGATTTGTGAGGAAAATTGTAGTCAAGGAGCTACTGAATGCAAAAGGATCGACACCGAATGCGGAAGTTCAAGGTAGAGTTACTTGATCCTTTTATCCTTGTGTTTTATGCATGAATGTGGGGTCTATGCTAGGATGATAGTAAAAAGTAGGAGACTTTAGATGGTCATTTCTACATGCATTGCAGAACCCTTAGTGCTAGTCCGTAGGGCGTTTTCCCACCCACATCATAATTGGTGACCATACTGGGGAAGATCTCTAGGGTTTTTGGGGACACTTTTTGGGTGTTTTAAATTGGTTTGATTACCTCTTTATGAGTTTCAGCAAGAGTCTGAGTTTGTAGTGATTATGGTCTTCCATACCAGTAATCCCTGCTTTCATTACTTGGTTGTTGGTTTTCTTTTTGGAAAGTAACACAGGTATATGCGGCCTGTAGTTAGCCTACAGGCGCACATACACGCCCTACCTTTGGATAGCCTGCGTACATACGCTAATTGTTGAAGTGTCAATAGCATGCCTGAGTTCATAATTTTTTGTTTTTAAAGGAGAGGAAATCATACTCTTCCCTGTTAGAAGTGATCTTTCTTGATCTAGTCCTTGTCTCTATTGTTGCAGTTTGTAGCCTAGGTATAGCCTTATACTTTCTTTGCTATATCAAATTTCTTCTTGAATTTTCTTTATCAAAGTAAGTTTTTTGTGTCTTTAAGGGATTATGGTTTTCAATACCAGTACTCCCTGCCTGATTTGTTGGATTGTTAGTTTTCATTTTTTATAATTTACAGAGGTGTAAGAAGCCTTCAGTGAGCCTACAGGCATACATACTCACCCTACCTTTGGAAATCCCACGTACATACATTGGTTGTTGAAGTGTCAGTAGCATGCCTGTGTTGATAAAAAAAATATTAATAAGGGGTAGTCATCCTCTTCCCTGTCAAAAGTTGTACTTCCCAGGGGTTTTCTTGATCCATTCCTGGTCTCTGTTCTAATAGTTTGTAGCTTAGGCTTGACTTCAGTTTAGATTTTCATTTTTAAAGTTTTTATTTCATTTTTACTTTAGTCGGTTTGAGACAAGATAGTGAGTCTGTTCTGATCTGCCTCTTTGGTTTTGTCAGTGACTCCCCACAGTCTTTGGTAGGACAGAATTCATTTCTTGGTCTTGTCTTGTCTTTATTTTTTCCTTTTTTCTTTAGAAAAGAAGAAAAGAATACATTTTAAATTTTATTATTTTGGAAGCATAATAAAAAATATATATAGTCTTCACTTTCTTTGTTTGGTTAAGTAGTTGTTTGTTGCATTAATAATCAAGAAAAAGAATTATTTCATAAGATCTTGGTTGTTTACTTAGGACAATAAGTAGCTCGTAGTCGAGTGAAATCTTGTTTTGAGTTTTTAGGACAATAAGTAGCTCGTAGTCGAGTGAAATCTTGTTTTGAGTTTTCTGTTAAAAGATCTTGAAAAAAAAGGGTATTTTGAAAAGTTGGTTAAAGAGTTTAAATGTGTAAATCTGAATTTATGAAGAAGAAGTAGTTGGTTTTCAGTTTCAGTATATGCTCTTCTCTTTTGTCTCTTAAAAACATGATTGGTTTCATTTTTGTTCCCTTTGACTTTAGACAACCACTAAAATTAACGATTAATTAAAAACAACTAGACTTTATGTTTGTAGGGTCCATCAACTAGTCTAGGCTAGAGCCTTGATTTAGGATTGGAGAGGAAACTCTTCAAGGCTAGAAAAACAAACATAAGATTATGTGCTAGGGATTTCGTTGATCGCATTTTCCACAGAGCTTCGTGGGTCTCAAATCCATTCAAGGTCCTCAGTTGTCTTCCGGAACACTTGATTTCAATACCCTTGATAGGTTTTGGGCTTGATACCCTGCTCATTGCGGTCCACCCAACTATCGACTGTACCCGCATGGTGACTGTTCACGCGCTGGAAACCTGGTTCCCTTTATTTTAGGGACATACACAGGTGACTGTGGGGGTATACCATGGTACCTAGAACATACATTGGGCCACGCTTTGCAGAGTATAACCAGAGGGTGATTCTGTATTCGAGTTTCACTTGCACCGGTAAGGTTCTCTAGTGTTGGCTGGTGTAACTATTTTTCCAACTAGCTAATGATCTGCTTGTCTTATCTCATAGGGACTTTTTCTAGTGTGTGTTGTTTCTTGAACGTTAATAGAAATCCCTAGTGTGTCATTGATATTCTCACATAGTGGAGGATAAAGAGCTCAGCCGGTCACGAAGGCTTCTTGGCCTGCCACCGGTCAATCTGGAGCCAACCCCACCACCGCTAAGGAGAGGACTAGACCAGCAAGGGATTTTTAAGGTGACCGGGTCACAGGAAACTGTGCCCAACCCATCTCCAAGAGAAGAAAATTTGATTTCAGAGGAACCAACCATTTCAAACCTTAGAGTGGAATCTCTTGGTCCATATGAACCTTCAAACATTGATCTATCGATGCTCGTCTTCATACATGTTTATCCTTACGAGTGCGAAATAGTGTCACAAGTAATAATGGAACCAAATGCCGCGAATTCTTTAGGGAATTATCATATTCCCTCTACGGATGTCACTACAGGGGGTGTTCCACCTCCTAACCAACCATCGTCGGTCTGGACCACCATGGTCTCAACCACCTCTACCTCGAGCAATGGTCTGATTCCATCTATCACCTTGATCACTTCTCCTTTTGCCCAGAGTGCGACAGGCCCTCTGATCTCATACGAGATGGCTAGATTCGATACAAACTTTATCGTTTCCTACTCCACTCTACAGAATTCAGGTCTGGGAGAAGGGAGATCTAATGCTCCTCTACAAGGATCCATGGAAGGCACTTCAACTTCCTATAATGCTTTCCCTTACATAGGGGGTCATATGCCTCCTTTGTCCCCTTCGCTCAACGGTGCTTACCAACATCCCACCAGGCCAAACGTAAACTTTAGCTCATTTGGAGCAGGTAGCCAAGGACTTCCTTCTTATAGCATGTCGGTAGGTTCAACGCCCTTCTCTTTGTTCGGAACATTTAGTAACAATTCTTTCTCATTATTTGTCATCTCAGCCGAGGGAAACCCCAGTTATGGACAACAATATCCTATGCAGGGTACTAATCCTACACAGGGGGAAAAACCAGGAATTACTTCCCCACAAGGACCTTGGTATATGTGGCAGGGATCAGTTCCATCATCAAGGATGGGGTGACACCCCTTCCATAGCCAATGGAACCCCAGGCAAGGCTCGGGACCTATGCCTGTCGGATCGGTAGGGGGAAACCCTTCCCAAAATCCTTGGAACACAACACAATCCCAACCTTCTACATCCTATTACGAGAGTCAGTCAATGATGTCTCAACAAGTGCAAAACCCATACGTTGGTCATGGCCATGGTTTTTACTAGAACAATGGACAACAACCTAACTTTTCCTGGCAACCTCGTGCCATTCAAACTCCAGGCCCCTTTTTCCATGGTTATAATCAACAACCCAAACTACCATTTCTGGCAACTTTGCATTTGCCAAACTTGACAAGGTTATTGAATGACCCTATCTGTCATGATCTGTGTTGGCCTCCTACGCTGACCAATTTTCCTTTAGACATTCCAAAGCTAGAAGCTAAGCCTAATGAAGATCCAGGCGATCAAGTGACTACCTTTCATCTATGGTGCTCATCCAATTTGTTGAAAGGCGAATCCGTCCATTTGCGTTTGTTTCAACGCACTCTCATAGGGAGTGCTATGAAATGGTACATTGAGCTCGACCATTCGAGATACTCTTCCTTCGGTGAATTGGCAATGGCTTTCTTAAACCATTTCCAATTACCTATGAGATACGATGTCGACACTGAATTGATGGCCAACTTTTAGTAAAAAAAGGCAAACCATATCTTCGATCACATCTGAGAATGAAGACACCAGAAGAATTTGATAAAAGTGTTAGTCCCACTAGCATTCTTGCTCGAGTGTTTCCTTAAGTATTTGGTACCTCAGTTATCCAAAGACGTCACAACATCGGGAGTGTTTTCTGAAGATGGTGCAATAATGAGAGCTCAACAGCTAGAGTTGATTTACTCTCAGTCTGGTTTACTTTATGAAATTTTTCCAGATGCACCATGGTCAATACTTGACAAGACTAGACTAAGAGTTGGACCACATGTCGATGGTATTATTGGTTTAACACAAACGAAGCCCGTTGATCAACTATCAAAATAATTACAGCAATTGTTGATACTATAGAAAGCAGCCAACCAGACCACTAGTTTGGTTGCCCCCCTAGCCAAACATCGGATGTACACAGTGTGCAATCAACAAACCCAAAGGCCACCCAGTAGCCTAATGGAAAGAAGAAATAGTGAAAGAAGGGTAAGGGGGATAATAAACCTACTGATAATGTTGGTGGGGGAAACACAGGAAAGAAGAAGTTGAAGTATCATTGTAACTTGTGCACAGAATACCACCTGACACACCATTGCCCTCGGCTTGCAGAGGCCCAAAAGTTATTAGCATGGCAGCAACCTCCTGTGTTAATGAACCCATTTCAACATGGGAAAAATTTAACTCAAGCCTCTCTGAGCACGGAAGGGGATAGTCAAGGACCCCCTCCATCTTTGAGTAATTCTCCGTCCACAAACGTGTATATGATGAAAGGTGATGCCTATATATTGACTAGAGCACATGATTACGAAATGTCAAACACCTCTAAGAAGAGTAAACAAGCCAAAAACCCACCTCTTCCTCTCCAGATCAAGAATATGTTGGGAGAAACAATGACACGCATCCACAAAAGGTGCATTCAAGAAAGCTTCTCATAATCCAAATGCAAGGGCCTCCCAAAACTACTCTATGGTGGAGGATTTGTCTCAAATCCCTTGTGTGATGTCTTCTTTGGAGGTCCTTCAGAGATGCCCTTCCCAGAGAAAGGCTCTGTTAACCGCCTTAGGATATGCTGAGACTTGTAATATGGGTACGATCATGCTTGATATGACTAACTTAAAACCTCCTCTCCCTTACCACGTGGTGTTTCAGATAATAGTGGCTTACCCATAAAAAAAATTACCTAGAACATTTTCCGCACAGTGGCTGATGAGGGTGCCTTGAAATGCAATATGTCGTTGGCATGTTGGAAGGTCATTGGCCAACCTATTTTGTCTCTATCACCGACTCTTCTTACCTCTTTCGACATTCGTTCATCTCAACCACATGGCATCATCCCCTCTTTTCCCGTGCAGTTAGGGGGGAAGACCATGTGCTTCGAGGTTGAAGTGGTCAATGTGTCTCTTGACTACAATATCTGGTTAGGAAGGAGTTGGACCTATGCTATGCAAGCAATGGTCACTATAGTTTTTTAGGTCTTGTTGTTTCCACACGAGGGTTGAATCGTGACCATTGATCAATTGTCATTTTCCCATCATGACCCTTCATCGGGGGAATCCACGGTCTCGATGATTGATAACCCTCAACCCAGCATCGTCAATATAGGGGTTGGTTTGTTCCCACCTTTGATGGGTACTTTCA
>CBVK0101161785.1:0-10398 GCA_900067695.1 Picea abies | reverse complement strand
TTTTTTATGTCATATTTTTCACTGTGGTAGATGTCAAGTGAATTAGAGGTGTTTATTGGGTTTGCAGATGGTGGTAGTCGGCACATTCAGTGGCTTTCTTCCATAGCTTGGGTAATTTTTTCACCTCAAGGTCACTTGCTATCTTCAAGAGGTATCTGTTTAGGTGACACCACAAACAATGTCGCCAAATAAAGCGCAGCTATATATTTGCTTCATGATGCTTTGTCTCATGGTATCTCTCACCTCCAGGTCCATTTAAACGCTCAGCTGGTTGTGTCTTAGTTAAATGGGGTTTACCGCATTTATTATCCTACTCTACACTGACAATTCCTTAGGGTACGTCTCTTAGAACAAAGATTTGATTACATTATGTATATCCATGTTCCTAGGAGATTGAATCAAATCACAGATACTCTAGCTAATCATGTATTAGATTGGCATTTTACTCTAGCTAATCAGGTATTAGATTGGCATTTTGCACACATGTAAGAAAACACACACACACACACACACACATGTAAATACATTTGCAAATATAATGTAATCCATAAGACATAAAAATATGTAAAAAAACACACATATATATATATCAAAATTATCAGAGTACATGAGTGGGCACAAGCGCCTCAAAAATATATGTCCAATAAGATTCATGGGGCTTATGACCTCAAAAATATACAAAAGGTGCCCTCGACATGTAAAAAGTATAGCCTAGATAAGTGCGAGGCCTGTTGGCCCTGCCATAGTGAACAACGACATCGGCCAAATGTTGAAAGAGCTGGACCCAAGTCCAAGGCACCCCAACAACATGAGGTTTCATCGATGGTGGTAGGTCCTCGATCTCTTCCATTGGGACTATGCGAGTCAGTGCAGTAAGGTTCCACTCCACCCATCTCAAAACTCTGTCAGCCTCTCTAGCTGGAGGCCCCCCTGCTAATGCTGGTCCTGCCTCTGGTCGAGGACGTCGCCTGGTCCTCGCAAAATCTGTTGGAGACACTGGTCCCACATATGCACATAACAGATACATACTTGTCAGATACTCTGGTACACAAAAAATTGATATATATAAAAAATAAATAAAAATTAAATAACTTTAAAACAAATCAAACATACCTAACTCTCCTCTCTCTACTCTGGAAGGTACAGCCATGTCAAGGTTCCTGGAGAAGTTGATCCCGGCATAGGGGTAGTCCTCTATCGTCGGAATCTGCTGAGACCACCATTCAAAAAACTTGTCATCGAAGGCCTCAATGGTCCTCCCCCCGCCCTGTCATGGCAACAATGTCTCCCATCTGCATAATGTTAGGTGAGTGGCCTCATGCCCTCGTACCATCTCTTGAGGACAGAGACTAGGTACCCTATCAAAGAAGAAAGAGCACAAAACGTTCCCAAACCTAAAGCTCCTATGTGCCCACACTTGACAATATGTCAACTGTCTCTTCATGCATGTCAGCATGGTTGTGCTCCAGTAAACAATTTGTGCATTTAAGCACTGAATGACACAATGCATATGTGCCTAGGAAACCTGATGCAAAGTTGCGGATCTAGTGATTCACCCAATGAGTAGAACAATAGCTTTCAGTGGTAGGGTGTTGATCTTATGAATAGGCACATGAAAACCTACTTTCTCAGTACCAGCCTCGCAGTGGATTCCAATCAACCCCTAGATGTTGTGTGGCCCAGGGGGCAAAGTGAGCAGGTTGATTGGTTCCCCTCTCCTTGAAAGGCCAGTCAGAAAATATATGTCCTCAAATGTCAGAGTCAACGAATGTCCCTCGAGCATGAATTCCTCCACATCCGGATGCCAATAATCTACCAAGGCATTTAGCAGCCTGGGTTGTTCCCTCATGAACAAACACTGGAAGAATTTTAGCAACCCACATTGTGCCAAGACAACGGTAGCAGCAGGGTATCTTGAGACCAAAAACTCAAAGTCCTCATTTTCCCTCTCTCTCCAATGAACATGCATCCTGCAAACACAAAGAAAAATGGAGAGTTAACTCTTGCATTGTTTTTTTCCCACTTACTGACGGTCTACGCAGGTTGTACTAAGGACAATCGCATGTACACATGGTCAATTTCTCTTATGCGCGTGTGCACACGTGAGTTATGCTTGGACATACTGCGTACACGTAGGGCCAACCCTTTTAAAGGTCAGCGCCCCCCCAAAAAACAAAAGTAAATTGAAAAAGGAGGAATGGAAATGTAGGAGGGGTTAATTTGTACTTACTTGGTCCAAGCAGAAGTTTGTTTCATCCACTGAAGCTCCTGGAATCAACTCTTTTGAAAAAGGGGTGTTTTGGGCTTCTTAGTCAATTTCTCAATTAACAATCGTGATAATGAGATGCCAACTTCTATTTATAGAATTTTTGGCCCCTTTTTGTCATTTTTTGGACCCTTTTGTCATTTTTTCTAGCATGAAAATCATTTAGTATGGTTCAAGAGTTTATTTTGGAATTTTACGATAAGTATCACTTTGGGTATTAGGAATTTTTTTGGAGATTTGGGTATTTTTTAAAGGTCCTTTGGTAAAAAGTTATTTTTTCAACTTGTTGCATTTAAGTTAGGAATCCAACTCCACTTTCTGTATCTCGTTGTATTTTTTTCTTTTCCATAGGATCGACCCCACTGAGTTGTGACACATAACCATCATTACTTCCTTAGAAGTGTTGTAATTTAGTGGTAGATCCTACCTTCACATGGATTCCCTAGGTAGATCCTAGTTGCATTTTTGGCATCCACGCCATCGTTAATGACTATAGGCTTGGAAGTCCTTGTTATTTTTGTACTAATTACGAGTTTGAGCCTCATCTGCATGATTCATCATCAGTCTTGATCTTACCCTCAAGACTCCCAAATAGTGATGAGTCTTCTTTTAAGCCATTTTCATACCCTCTAAACATGAAAATATTGTCGAGCGATCTTGTGGCCTTTCACGCTTGCTAAACTGAAATTTGAAGGCACGTCTGTCTGGAGGTAGTTTACCCCTTTTTCGGTTCGGATGGTCAACTATACAAACAAAGGTATACTCTAGGAGCTTTGGTTCTCTAGAAGAGTATTCTCAGCTATAATGTTAACCCTTTTTCAGGCCCGAGGGACTAAATTTACGAAAAAGGAACCCCCACGGAGGCTATAGTTAAGCTCTTTTCATACTCCCTAAAATTGAAAAGATCATCAAGTGACCTTGTTCCTTCACAATCGTTAAAATGGTCCAGAAGAACATCCCATATGGAGTCCATAGTTAAGCTCTTTTCAGACTCCTTAAAAGAGAAAATATTGTCGAGTGATCTTGTCTTTGTCACACTCACTAAAATTATTTTGAATAGACGTCTTTTTGGTGCTAGTTTATCCCTTTTTCAAACCGACTAGACTACCTTCGAAAATAGTACCCTAGTGGAGTCTCCTTTTATGTTTTTTCAAACTCTCTAAAAATGAAAAATCGTCGAGCTTACCTTCTCTGGGCTTGTTAAAATTACATCAAAGGACGTTATCATTGTGTCATGTTAATTTCATTTGCATTCTTGTGTCTTTGGCCTAATGTCGACTCCATGTTGCCCTCAATTGAACCATTTGAAGCACACCTTATACACAAGCCTTGTAGCACTTTTGCCCCTACATCTTGACACCTTGACCCATGGAGCAATTTTTCTGAGCTGTCCTTTTCCTGCACATTTTTTCTTGATCTAAACATTAGTTTGTTCCTTGTTCTTGGAACTAGTATGTTTGTGACACTCATTCCTCCTTTGTAACGTATCATTCTTTTATTCTTTTTCAAGCTTCCCAAAAATTATTGAAAAAGAAAAAAAATCAAATATACCCCAAAAAGAGGAAGGGAAAAGTATTTTCTTTTTTGTTGAGAGCACAATGAGTCTTCCTTGGACAAAGCACATCCTTCTATTTGTTTGTCAAGGTCTAGGATTTAATATGACCTTAGGAAGTTGTTCTCGCTACATAGAGTTGTGTCCTCCTCTGTTTGGTTATTCTTTCAAACATATGGAGATTTTGCTTTGCCTCCTGCATCGTGAACTTGTGTCAATACCATGCTTCCTGAGTCTCATCATTTGTCATGCTATTGTCCAAGGGAAATTTTTACCAAGCTTGAGTTGGCCCTTCTGCAGTTTTTCTCTTGACCTCGTGAACGACATCCCAAAAATCCTGATCAAGTCTTTGTTCGAAATCAATGAAGCCCTTAGCCTGATCATCAAGATCCTCTAGTATGTTCCCCGATGAGTCGTTGAAGACCTCTGGGTAGTGAAGTCGTACACTCATATTTCACTCCTACCCGAGTTATGAATATTTTTAAGTTGTTGCTTGAGCTCTGAAGGCCTCATCTCTAGCCATCAAGAATCATTAGCTTCTTGAAGATGGATATTATACATCTATATCTTTTTTGATTTTGAGATGTAGATCCATTGTGTATTGTTCATGGCTACACTTTATATAGTTATATGACATGGATCTACAGTGTATTTGATTAGCAGCCATGATTTTATTTCATTCCGAGCATGGGTATGCCCGCCTCGGTGAGACAACTATTATTTTGCAGATGGCACCTCCCAAACTCTGGTCCCTGGGCTCACTCGCTTTGTATGTTGGTGAATATTGGTAATGTATTTCGGCCATCAGATGCTCTTCTGACCTAACACATTAGGGGTCATCTTTTATAACCCTAATTTGCACCATACATGCATACCTGGCATCAGACCATCTCACTTGCCATTTTTTCCAAGACACCATTAAACAACTCTTCTAAAAACCACCCTTTTTAATATGTATGTGCCCTGCACCACTGCTTCCTGTGTGTATACGCTAACTGACCCATTACAACCCATGTATACTGACAAAAGAACAAAAAATAGAAAGTTGCAAATAGAATACACATTTTTGGGCAATTGCCTAAACCATTTGACCACTCATAGTCGGTCACTCAACCGGATAACTACCCTATTATAGCCTATAAAATAAGAGGTAGGGGTCCCATTCAAGAGAGAAAAATAAGAGAAAATAAACTCTTCCAATTTTTGTATTCCCCTTGCCCCAATATTTTGCAACCATTTTATGAGAACTGAAGTGGAGAATCATATGTGGAAGCGGTTGATGCATAATTGAAGAGGAGCCCAGGACCAGGTTTGAGGAGCAGTGGTTGATATCACCATTGTAAGTTACTTTTGTGAGGTTAATAAGAAAGAATTAATTTTCCCGTCCTGCCATATGAGGTGTTCAAATATTCAGTTTTGATTATATTTTATTAGAACCTCTAACCCACTAATTCATATGTAAGATGCATGTTTGGAGTTCTTTGTTTGTCTGTTTATGAATGCAGGTTGGCTTTGGGAGAAAACTTGTAGTCAAGGAGCTACTGAACGCAATAGGATCGACACCAAATGCGGAAGTTCAAGGTAGAGTTACCAGTTCCCTTTATCCTTGTGTTTTATGCATGAATGTGGGGTCTATGCTGGGATAATAGTAAAAAGTAGGAGACTTTAGATGGTCATTTGTGCATGCATTATAGAACCCTTAGTTCTATTACGTAGGGGGTTTTCCCACCCACATCAACCTCCCAATATACTATCCAACCAAAATTCCACTGCACGAGACATCTTGTTGCCTACCGTGTCGACTCGTCTCACTGGTTCATGAGTCCAGTTCTTTGGCACGGCTGGTCTATGTCTACCAATATTTTCCACAAATATTTCTAGCCATTTTGTTAAAAGATTAGGAAATTCACCGAAAAATATCTCATGCAAGTCTATGTATACATACCTTTGCATCCATTTCTTATTCTTTAAGAGAGGGTTTTTATTCTCCTTCTGAGAAAAATCTTATTCTTTTTATTCTAGCCATTTGATTATATTATTTCTTGTTGATCTCCAAAACGTTCCCTCACTTCTAGCTTCTGGGTATCGGCAATGGAACCATTTTTTAGTGCACACGCAGGTAGGTTCAAGACCCTAGGTTCAAGTGAATTAGTCTAACAAAACCCTACAAATACTAGCCCTTTTGGCATCACCTGCAAGCAGGTCAAGTCTCACCTGAGGTATCTCTATTGGGACTGCAGGAACAAATATTTTGCAGTGGTGAGGGAAAGAACGGAAACGTGTTCTATCATACCTACATGATCCTTTCACGCACTATATCCTAGTTAACATGAACTCATTACTTGATTCTATATGCATATCAGTATATATTCATGTCACTTAGTGGTTAAGCATACAATTAAAGCTATTGTGCATTGATCTATCAACAATATCAGCGAAAATAAACATTCATATATAGTAAATGCAAGAGCTAACAAAATACATACATGTATAATCTTTCTACAACACAAATATACACAGAGTTATTGTGGTTCACCCCCTCCTGGGTTATGTCCACAAATTTTTTTCTTCTTTATTATATTTATGGAATTTTGGTTGTGCTTTGTGCTACAATGGATGTTCAATATAAAATATACTTCTTACATTGGGGTCTTCTCTACACACTCGACTACTTATGACAACAACAACTACTAAGAATCTTAAAATTCTGGATAATCCTTGAACTTCGTATGTCTTTTACATATTTATTCCTTTTTTGTAAGGTTCTTTTTCTAGCTCATAATGAGTTGGCTACCCCTCATGCTCGACTGGTGACAACTCATTATGAGTTGGATACAGCTCATGTTCGATTGGTTTTACTTGATTTTGTGATCATTTTTCTTTCTTTTCCCCCGTCTTCTTCTCTTTCCTCTCTCTTTTTTCTTGATATTATTGATCTTCTTGATCCTACGCCTTTTCCATGTACCTTGTCTCTTTTCATTGTTCCATTCCTAAAACTGTCTATGCAATAGTATTCTCATCAACGAGGAGACAAGGGAAAGTTCAATTGACCCTTCCTCAAGAATAGTTTTCTCATCAACGGGGAGCCTAGGGAAGGTTTGTCTCACCCTCCCTCAAGTATAACATTCCCATCATGGTGTATCCTAGGGAAGTTGTAATTGACCCTTCATAAATTTTAGTATTCATGTCAAGGGGTATGCCATATGACACTTCCTCAAGTTTAGTATTTGTTTCAATAGGGATATCGTGGAAATGTTAGATGAAACTTCCTTAATATTTTTATTCTTTTTTAGGGGGGTACTAGGAAAGGGTTGCATGACTATTCCTTAATAATAATATTTTGATCATGAGGAAGCATGGGAAGGGTCGACTAACCTTTCCTCCAACTTATTATTCATGTTGAGGGGGATCTCAGCGTAGGCTCAAAAAACCCTTCTTCAATATTTTTATTCATATAGAAGGGTAGCACAAAGAATAGTCAACTAAAGGATTTCCTAAACATAGTATTATTGTTGAGGAAGAGCTCAAGGAATGGTCATCTGACCCTTCCTCAAGTACAATATTCTTGTTGAGGGGAATCCTAGTGAAGGGTTGACTAACCCCTCCACAAGGATGATAGTGAAGGTTTAATATACCCTTCCTCAATCATAGATTTCTCATGAGGGGGATCTTGGAGAAGGATTGATTGACCCTTCTTTAAGAATAATATTCACATTGAGGGGATTGATCTAGATTGTATAAAGAACAAAATAAAAGGTAGGAATATGAATGGAAACACAAGAACAAAAATATAACAGAGAGCACAATAATACAGTAAGAACCAAAATCTATTAATAAACGAAATAGGAAAAAAATGTGAAATCCAAATTAACACAAACTAGCTAGAATGGTGGTAGTTTATATCTAAAGAGAGAGGTGTCATCTATTCTCATTTTCTAGAAAAAACAATTACAAGAAGAAAAAATGGAATTTTAACATAAATTACTAAACCCTAAGAGAAAAAACCCTAAATATATAAAACCCTGACCCTAGGAGATGAGTTTGAGAAGGAATCTGATCCCTAAGGATTCTATTTGATACATCAACTTCCTAGGGCTACAACTTTCACATACAAACTCTATTTGGAGCACACAATAGCCTGTTGGAAAGATATCAATGAGAAGAAAATATTTATTCAAGGATTAGGTATTCTTATGGTAATATTAATTTGTCGTAGGGACAAAAAACACTATTTTGTGTCTCAAAATGAGTCAATAGTTTGGGACCAAAGAAACTATATAAAAATTGTTAAGGTGGGGAACTATTCTAAGTCAGTGGAAGAGGTGGGTGGCCTCTAATATCCACCTAGATAAATCATACTCTCGTAGGAGTTAATGGTCCCCATTGCTTTAAATTCCTCCATCGTATGTAGAAAAGTATGCTAAATTTGACTCCTAGTGAACCACTTTCCTTGGTGAAGAAGTTGTCATGTTTTGGCAACCCAATAAAGTTGCATGTTATACTAGTGGGTTCCCTTAATCTTGTTGTTCATGACCCGGTCCACCATATGCTACTAAATCCATTCATGGTTGAGTTTTTTAGGCACCAAATTCTCAACCACCTCTTAGGTGGCCAGTAGAGGTGCAAAATATGGTCAAAGCAACTCCACATTAAATACTAGGTGAAATCCAAGGAAAGGGGGAACACTTAATTAAAAATCATTCTCACCCACAACCCTCATGATGGTGTAAGGATAATATTTATGTGATGTAATATTCCTATGGGGGATTTTGAGGGGCTCTTTATACAAATGCAACCACATCTTATCAACAACATGAAACTTGTGTGGAACTCGATGTTGGTCATGTCATTGTTTTTACTTGCCATTGGATTTCTACATGATATCATAAAAATGTTGTTGGATGTGCTAGATCCCTTCAAACAAATTGGATTCTCTATCTAACTTAGTCAAATCATGGGAGGAATATTCTGGTGTAGATGCAATGGGAAGAGATAAATCAATGGGGGGGAATGGATGGAACCAAAGCACACTTGAAAAAGTATGTGGCCAATAGAGTTATGGAGGGATATATTGTAGTTATGTTGAAAATATGGAAGGATCCATTCCCATGTATAAAGATGCTTGGATTTGTACATGTGTAGGATATGCACAATCATCGTGTTGACCAACTTTGTTTTCCCATCTATTTTGGAGTGGAAGGAATTCAATTTCATTGGATTGGCTTCCATCAGACACCATAGGATGGACCAAAAGGTATTAAGGAACCTACAATCCTGGTCTAAAATAACGGTCCATGATAGCCCAAAAAGAACCCAAACACACTCAAGGAAGAGATTAGCAGTGAATTCTATTGTGATACTCTACTTTCATGGTCCCAAAGTGGCCCTCTTAGAGAATTGATCAACAACCACAAAGACATAATCATTTTCATGCTTGGTGGAGGGAAAAACTAACATGTATTCCATTTTTTCTGACTCTCGGGTTTTTTTTTTATCCTGATTTATGAGCAAAACAAAATGAAAACATAGATATAGAATATTAACATAGATGCATAGTGAATAATAATAGAGATACAATAAAACTTGCCTTCTATTAAATAATAAATATGTTTAAAATTAAAACCCAGACTGAAACAAGCTGGCTAGAATGGTGGCAACTTATCTCTGAGAAGAGATGTGACGACTACACTCATTCGCAAGAAGACGAGTACAATGATGCTCCAAAGGAATGTTTACATCAAAAATGAATTCTAAAACCCTAGAAATCCAAAAACCTAACCCTAGGAGATAAAGAGCCAAAATTCATGTGGGCCCCGTTGCGGTAAGTTGGTACATCAACTTCTCGAGGTCATAACTTTTGCATACAATATTCGTTTTAGATGCACGATATCCCATTGGAAAGTTATATATGAGGACTACACATTTTTTTGTCACACTCTAAATTTTTTTTCAATGTGATTGTGTAAATCCCCCCCAAAAAAATTAGGGCATCTAAACGACCCCAAACATTTAGGACCTGAAAAGGTAGAAAAAAAAATGCCAAGATGAAAACTAAAACTGTCAAGATGAAATCTGTATGTGAGCCAACATGAATAGTTGGGTCGCCATCAATATCCACCTAGATAAATATTCCCCCTTAGGAACTAATGGTCTCCATTGCGTTGAGTTCCCCCATCAGATGAGTAAATTTATGTTGAATTTGGCCCCGGGTGAGCCACTTGCCTTGGTGCAGGAGCTACCTCACTTTGACAACATAATAAAGATGAAGCTTCTATTGGCGAGTGCCCTTGACCTATGTGTCCATGTTCTGATCAATGGATGCATGTTTCATGCAGTTAGAGTTGAGATCTGTCGGTGTCAATTTTTTTGTTATCTCTGAGGTGTCCAATAATGGTGGAAAGTATGGTCGAAGGAGGTGGACATTAAACATCGAGTGCAAGCCAAGGAAGGGGGGAATGTTGAGCTCAAAGGCATTGTCACCCACAACCTTGGTGATGGTGTAAGGTCCATAGCGGAGTGGACGAAGATTTCGATGGGGTCTTGTAAGGCGTTCTTTATGCAAGTGCAACCAAACTTTATC
>CBVK0101161763.1:0-32267 GCA_900067695.1 Picea abies | reverse complement strand
ATATGTAAACTATTGTGGAGAGAACAATAAAATAAAATCACACCATCCACAAATAAACACATGATATAACATGGGAAACCTAATATGGGAGAAAACCTAGCTAGAAGGTGAGGCTACTTTGCTCTCTTTTCTCTGGTATAGAAATGATGCAAATGCAAAGAAAGAGACACTCTTCGTGGAGTTTCCTTTGACCTATGTCTTGTATGTCTTCTATTGAATCTCTCCTCCTCTATTATGATCACATAATACCACTCTCATATGTTATTCTTAGCTATGGAACAAGATACAATGAAAAAGAATGGAACCCCTTCTCCTCTTCATGGACCGATATTTAACATAGCCTGATAACTATCTAAGGGAAGTTTTTTTTGAATTCCTCAACCCTCAATTGTGATAGGATTTTAGAACTTCTATAATATTCTTCAAATTACATATGTGCCTATCCCCATATGTGTGACTAATGGGGTTGAAATGGAATCCTACTGTACCATGGTGGTCAACACGGTAGGTCAACTTGTGGGAAGCATAACTTTTGCATATGAACTGTGATTGATGCATTGTCTACACTGTTGGAAAGGTATTAGAGTGTAGAGAACCATCAAGGGTGTGCCTACAATTTTTAGACAAAGGAACCACAAAACAAATTATTTAATGCCTCAAAATGGATCTAGAAGGTTCTAGAGCCCATTATTTCAAAATGGAACCTTCCACTAAAATAGCCTTGCAAGATGATTCCTCCAATTTTTTCCTCTCTAAAAGCATCAATATAGATGAAAAATAAAATAATGATCCAATACAGATCATACCTCCCCATTTATGGAGGCGTTTGGTCCCAAAAATATTTACTAAAGGAGGTGAGGAAATGTTTCCTCTACCTTTTCCTTGGAGTACCACTTTTCTTTTCCTGGAAGTTGTCCTTTCAACTTGATATGCCAAAGGTCATGCAACCCTTGTCTTGTATTTATGGACTGCTTCTATAAAACTATTTCCTTTTCCAAATTTTCCTAAGAATATGGTGCTAAATCCTCTATGGAAGGTAGGACTTTCTCCTCCTCCTAATCCAACATGGAAGGATAATAGAGTTTGAGATTATCCACGTTCACTACTGAGAAAATGTGCATGTTTGGGGATAGGATGAGTCTATAGGTGTTATCTCGCACCTTTTCCAATAACTCAAAAGGACCATACCACAAAGAATTGAACTTCTTATCAGGACTCTGTATCCTTTTCTTATTCAGTTGTAACCATACTTTGTCTCCCACTCTAAATGTTCTCTCTGTTCTGTGCTAGTCATGTCTAGCCTTATATGTTTCCTGTGACTTATTCAATGTCTCTTGTAATTGAAAATGGATATGCCTAATCTACTCAACAATTGTTTTAGCCTTTAATGCATCTCCTGTGAGGTTATCCCTCACTCCTCCTTGTTATCCATATACAACATCTGAGGGTGAAGGTGGAAAATATCCAAAGCAAGTTTCAAAAGGTGACTTACCAGTAGAAGTGTGAACTACTCTGTTATAAGAGTGCCATATATAGATAAGATTTTCATCCTAGGTCTTCGAATGATTTTGATTGTAACCCCTCAAAATATGTAATCTTGGTTGTGGGTGGCCATGAAAGCATGTATTCCAAATTATTTGTTCTAACCTTATTATACTTGATGACTAGAAGAAATTGTTGTAAAAATCCCATCCACTTGTAATTCCTAGTTTGTTGTAGCTTACTCTATGCTTGCAAATACTATAGTGGATGGTTATCTATGTGGATGATGGTATCCTTGCTCATCAATAGTGCTTCCACATTTTGCAAACTTGTACCAATTCATAGATCTCCTTGTCGTAGGTATGGTAGTTGAGAACCTCCCATGAATTACTTCATAATGATAACATACCAACCTTCCTCCTTGTTGGAGAAATTTCTATTTTTGGCACACTAGTTCAGTGGGAGTAACACTAGTTTAGTGGGAGTTAACTGACTAGTTCTATTTTAGACTTTATAATCTTAGACCATCACTATTATGCATGCATTCCTAATTATAGGATGTCATTACCTATATGAGTTAATATCACTCACTCATTGATTAGATCATAATATACATTGATTCTCATTCTTCTTTGTGTATCTCTCTTCCTTTTCTTGATAAGCTTTGTTTGTGTATGCTTTAGCTAGGTCCCCTGTACAGGTTTCCATGAAACACTGACATGGTATCAGAGCCAAGATGCTTGAAGCAACCCAGATAAGCCAGAGAAGAGAGAAAGAGGATTTGAGTAAACGTAGTTTCCGCAATCGTCACGACCTATCCCTATCGAAAGGTACGATGATTGGAATCGTCGTAGCCTATCCCTATTGAAGGGTGCGACGTTGTCGCACTATGTTCTTCATTCAGGGTGTGACGATTCAATTTTTCACAATCATCGCACTGTTTCCTTCACTAGGGTGTGACGATTTAGCATCATCTCACTTTATCCTTCTCTAGGGTGCGACTATTTAGCAACCCTCCAAAAGTTGGGTTTCTACAGTAAAATAGCCATATCTCAAAATCCACAATCTAGGTCTGGCTGAAAGTTTTACCAGAGACGTATAACATAGGGATGCTCATACTCACCAAAAATCTCCAAAACCCACATCATATTTTAGGATATATAGTGTTTTATCATATATATATAGCTTCCATAACACCATCATTCATATCTCAAAATCCATGATCTGGGTTTTCAGGATCTTTTCAGTATCAATAGCAGGGATGGAGATGATGAAACTTCGTCAATCAATTTTGGTGATAATAATCACACCATACAACTATTTTGAATGGAATCCAAAGGCCGCATTCCAACTCAAAAGAAAAGGACTGTATAATTTGACGATGGTGAAAGAAACAACGCCTACATCAGTGCTTGAGAAGACCAAATGGGTGAACCATAGGGATGAGGCCACAAGAATACTTCTTGAGTTAATCTCCATTGATATATGGTTTCATGTTTCTACATGCAAGGATCTAAATGAGATATAGACCACCTTTGAAGGACTCTTTGGAAACCAGGATGGGATGCGAGGTCATATGCTTGAGGTAGAGTTGAATACCTTAGACCCTAAAAGTATTGATAATATACATGATTTTTTTACTAAATTTAAATATTTTCTATTGATCTTGCGTGAATGTGGTATTGAAAATTATACACAAGATAAACAACTTATTCTAACAATCCTGGCCAAGATAGGACCATAATACACTATATATGTCTCCAATTTCCATTTTGGCAGATGTCTTTTTGGAACAAATTGGAAAATGCCTATGTTGGATCAATTCATTGAGTCTCTTACACAAGAGTAGAAAAAACTCATTCAGATGGGCCTAATCAAGGATCCCAAAGCAAATGAACTCACCATGCATGATGGAAAAGGATCACCCAAATAGAATGAGAAGGAGAAACATAACGAGAAGGAGGGATATTCAAAACCCTTTAATGATTCTTCAGGTTCCAAAGACTCTTCAGATTCCTAGAAGACGAAGAAGGGAAAGCAATGCACTTACTACAATAAAATGAATCATGAAGAATCCACATGCATGAAGAAACAGATCAATCTTATGGCACAGACACCTCAACATAACAACCTTGGAAACTTCATTCCATAGGGAGTCAAGAAGCAAAAGGAAGAAGATCATGCTCCTATGAAAAGTAATCATCATGCTTTGGTTTCAATTAATTCCTCATTTGATTCATGGAGTATAGATTCTGGTGCATCCCATCATATGGCAACAAAAGAGGAAGTTTTCTCTTCTTTGAGTCCATGCTCAAAACCCCCTATTCTCATGGGGGATGATACTCCAGTATCAGTAGAAGGAGAAGGGAGAGTGGAACTCCATAATGGTACTTTTGAGAATGTTTTACATGTTCCAAATCTTTCTATGAATCTGCTCTCAATTTATCAGATCACTCAGAAAGGTAAAAAGGTTGAATTTACATCAGATTCAGTTTCAGTAATTGACATGCATGGCAATTCCATCATTGCAACTGGTGAGGTGGATCACAAGTCAAGGTTGTATAAATTCACTAAGTTTTCTGACGACAACTCCTCTATTCTACTTACACATAAGGAGAGTAGTTTGCATGAACTTCTAGTGCAACATGCATATACACTTGTTCTTCCATCAGTTTTAGACATCAAAGATGATTCCATACACTCAAATTTTGTACATGGAAATAAGAAGGTAGTACAACAAAATAAGAAGACAACGCCGAAGCTTCATCAAATGCCCAAGAAGGTACATACCACACTTTAGGAAGCATGCAACCTTGCAGGGAATCCATTGGATTCGAGGAGGACTCGATCTCGACATGAGGATCCTTCTCATGTATTTTCAGCTTCAGAACCTATGATGCCCATGCATTTCTATATGGTCCAATCTACTTATCCGTAGACATACAATAAGGCTATGGGAAATCCATTATGGAAAGCATCCATGCAAAAGGAGTATGACTCACTCCTATAGAATCAGACTTGGAATTTGGTTCCACTTCCACCAGAAAGGAATATTTTCAGGTGTAGATGGGTCCACAGGATCAAGAGGTACAAGGCCTGACAGGTTTCCAAAGGACTTCATCAGATCCATAAATATTTATACATATTCATGAAGACTTTTAGTTAGAAGAAGTTTTAGACTTTGCGAGATAGTCTTGCAATGAAGAACATAGTTTCCTAGCAACTGCCATTTTCTTCTTTTGATACATTGTCTTTTGAGGAGGGTTTTTGTTTTTATGTGGTTTTCCCTCTTTCCTCATTTTTATTCAGTGTTCATTAGTTGCATTGTACATGAGTACCTAAAATGGCCGAGTAGTTGGGACTTATTTTTTACTTCATAGTGATGTCTAGGGGAGGTGTTGGAGAAATTTCTATATTCGACACACCAGGTCAATGGGAGTAACACTAGTTCAATGGTAGCCAACTGACTGGTTCTATTTTAGACTTTCTAATCTTAGACCATCACTATTATGCATGCATTCCTAATTATAGGATGCCATTTCCTATATGAGTGAATATCACTCACTCATTGATTATATCATAATATACATTGATTCTCATTCTTCTTTATGTATATCTCTTCCTTTTCTTGATAAGCTTTGTTTGTGTATGGTTTAGCTAGGTCTCCTGTGTAAGTTTCCATGAAACACTGACACTCCTTGCATCAAAACTGCTCCCATGGCATACCCACTTGAATATGTCTCCACTTCAAAGGGCTTCTGTGAGTTTGGTATCATGAGAACCTATGCTTTCCTACTCTTTATTTTCATCTCAACAAAGGTTGCCTGCTGATCCTTTCCCCACTAGAAACTATTTCCACTCACTGTTATGGCATATAGTGGTACAACTACAGATGAAAATGAAGCTATGAACTTCTGCAAGTATTGTGCTACCCTAGAAAAAATTCTAACTTTAGTGAAATTTGTAGGAAGTGGCCATTTTATGATGGCCTCCATATTTGCAGGATCTATCTTGAGCTCCCCTCCACCAATCACATACCCCAAATACACCAAATACTATTGAGAAAAATCACATTTCTTGAGATTGGCCAACAACTGGTGCTTCTTGAGAGTCTCTAACACCTACATAAGTTGTGAGATGTGCTCCTCCTAGGTAGCACTATAAACCAATATATGATCATCCAAATAGACAATAACAAATGAATCTAGATAAGGGCATAAAACATCATTCATCCATATCATAAATGTAGCCATTTAGTTTCATAAACTGAATGGAATAACCAACCACTCATACAAACCTTTCCTTGTTTTGAAGGAAATATTCTAGGTATATTCTTCTTTGTCTCCTACCTGGTGATATCCTGATTTCAAATCCAACTTAGTGAAGTACTTGGCATGCTATAGTTGGTCCAATAGATCATCAATCCTTGGTAGAGGGTACCAATTCTTAAGTGTAATATTTTTCAATTCCTTCTAATCGATACACATTCTCCAACTCCCATCCTTCTTGGGTACAATTATGATGGGTGACCTACAATGTGAGGTACTTGGTCGAATCACACCCCGCTCCAAAAACTAATGCAAATGATTCTTCACTTCATTCACTTCTAGAATAAACTATCTATACAACCCAATATTCAACAATGGGGAGTCTGGAAATAACTATATTTCATGCTCCGCATATATCTTGAGTGGAATCCCTTTAGGCTCCTCGAAAAATCATATGTATCCCTGTAGAAAATCCTCCAAATGATGTTTCTTCTCTTTTCTACACCCCTCCAGGGATGCATTAATCTCATTGAATCACAATTAGACTTATTTTCTATTAAGAAAAACAAAATGTATTTCTTACTAGAACTAATCAACTTCTTGGCTTGGTTGGCACTTACCAGTGAGATATTTGACTTACCTTTATGTGTGTTAATGATGTAGGACTTCCCATCCTTGATCAGTCAATACATATTGTCTCTCCTCATGAATATTTCATCCCTCATATGCATGTAAGGGATTCCAAAATCTACTCCATATACGTCAAGGGGTACTACATCCAATTCCACTTCATCAATAAAATCAACACTTGCAACAAATTTAATTTTACATTGTTTCATTACCTTTATCTTTGCATCATATTTTTACCTAACCCAATGGATAAGGGATAGGATTATCGTGAAACTCCAATCCAATCTTGTTGATCAGATCCACTGCTATGATATTATATTGTGAACAAGAGTCGAACATAACATCTATCTTGGTCTTCTTGACTTGAATCTTGATGTGGAATAGCTTGTTCATCTCCTTCTGTTACTAGTGATGAAGGATAATCATATTCACCTCCTTCTACATAGATGTGAAAACAATATTTTCATCCACATATGACTTACTTTTAACTTGATTGATTGAATCTATTTCCAAAATATTATTTTTCTTTCCGTCCTTCTTGCAGTTCTTCGGGTTCAACTCTGGATGTTGTTTCCAATATTTTTCATCGGTGTGTCCATCAATGTTGCAATGATTGCAATGGTTGATGAGATATTTGTGCTAATGTGTAGTGGGTACTATTTTATTATCTTTTTATCCTTTCTGATTCTTCTTCCCTTCCTTGGAATCTTTCTAGTGCTCTTTCTTCTTTGAACCACTTGGATACCCCTTCTTTTGGCCAGTGTTTTCCAGGAATTGTGCTTGTACATATGCCTCATCCACTTTCTTTGGCTTGAAGAGAATCACCTATTTTCATAGATGACTATGTAAACCACCAAGATACTTTAGGAGTACATCTGGGTTCTTAGGAGAGATATCCAACATGATGTCCATATTGGGACTTGATGAGGTTTTTTAAGTCCTCCCACATAGTTACTATCAGATCACCCTCTAGCCTAATTGTTTCTATGTGGATTTCCCACTAGGATAAATCATGTCCCTCTAACTTTAATCTAGCAAGTGAAATATTCTTCCCTTCATCTATATGGTGAACGCTAAAATAAACTTTTAGTTGTTGCAACCAATGATTCAATTTTAATGAATTGATATCACCTTGGTATGCATTTATGTCCAATTTCTCTTCCATATTGAATAAGGACTATGAAGGGTTCATGGCACTCAAACTTGACTTCTCTTTCTAGGATTCTTTCCATGACTCCTTTCTTGAGTCTTATGATCTCCTGATTTCCCCTCCGATATGATCTCTGAGTTAGAGCCTCCAACATCTATGAATGGTCCGAGATTTCTTACTAGATCCACCATGATGAGGTTCATATTACAATTGATGTCATCAGCTTTCACTTCCAACTTCTCAAATATCTCTTATGTTGGATCTCGAGGGTTGTTACGAATAAACTTGTCCCCCATGGCTAGGGTTTCTGCAACTTCTATTTAAGACGATTCTTGGATCCTTCAACTTACCACAAATCGCCAAAAGAAAAACCTACTATGATATCGATATGATATGTAAAATGTTGTGGATATTCCATTGGAACAATTTTTCACAACAAATCTATTAAAATACTGAAATATTTACTATTAATGTTATTTTTCCTTCAGATCACCATAATATTTAGTTATTTATGTTTTGTTTATTCATGAAATAGATGAAATGAGGAAAATAGAGAAAAAATAAAATAAAATCACACCATCCATAAATAAACACAAGATATGACATGGGGAACACAATACATGAGAAAACCGAGCTAGAAGGTGAGGCTACTCTGCTCTCTTTCCTCTGGTATAGAAATGATGTAAGTACAAAGAAAGAGGCACTCTCCATGGAGTTTTGTTTGACCTGTGGCTTGTATGGATGCTACATAATCTATATTCCTTTGTTATTCTCATAGAATACCACTCCTAGATGTTCTTCTCAGCTATGGAACAAGATAAAATGAAAAATAATGGAACCTCTTCTCCTCCTAGTGGCCCAGTATTTAACATAGACCGATAACCATCTAAGGGTAGGTTTTTTACTTCCTCAACCCTAAATTATTATAGGGTTATTGAAATTCTATAATATTCTTGAAATTACATATGTATCTAGCCTGAGTAACTGGGGCTGTCGTGGCATCCTCTTGTACCATGGTGGTCAACATGGTAGGTCAACTTGCGAGAGGCATAACGTTTGCATACAAAATCCGTTTGACGCATGCTCTGCACCATTGGAAAGGTCTTGGAGTTTAGAACACATGAAATAGGATTTACACAAGTTTTGGACACAGTAACCCCATAAAAATTCATTTAATTCCTCAAAATGGATCCAAAAGGTTCTGGACCCCAATTTTCCAAATAGGAACCTGGCACTAAAATGGCCTTGCAAGCTGATTCCTCCAATTGTTTCCACTCTAAAAGAATTGATATAGATGAAAAATAATCTAATGATCCAATCCAGATAATATATTATGTGGTGAAGGATGTGAATCATGTAAAGAAAGAGGGACACATACATATATAGTAGAGATTCATGACTAGGATATTTAGGAAGCATGAACCTAAGGGATTGGTTCTTAGACATGGTGAAAATGTATCCTTAAGATGGATATATGCCCATGCGAAATGGTAAGAGGATTTGTTTACTTAGGATTCCCAATACTGGATGGAGGTATTAAAGAGGAAGGCTAACTCGAAAATAACTATTTTTCCTCCCTATCTCTTGAGGAATAGATAAAAATGGTCAATCTAGGAGCCTTTTCCAGTAAGGAATTTGAGAAAGAGAAGAAGTAAGAGGAAGATAGAATTAAGGAATTAAAAAATCAACAATCCCTACAATTAGAGCAGGAAATAATTATGAAATAAAAAGAAAAATAAAGGACTCTACATGAAGAATAGAGGAAAAATGATGAGGAGCATGCAACTCAGAAAGTTCTTACCAAACAAATAAAGAAGGTAGGAAAATAATAAAGGAAGAAAGATTACATAGAGAAGAGGAAAAAGGAACAAGAGGAAAAAAATTGGATGGAAGAAGAGGAGTTAAGGAAAAAGTAAGAGCAGGAGAAAATAGATGAGCTAAGAAGGATTCAAGAAGAGGAAGAAAAACAAAGGAACAAAGAGGATATGGATCATATAGAGAAATAAAAGGTCAAACAAGATATGAACCATAAGGAAAATAATGAAGAGTTAGCCACTTTTGAGAAGTTTTCTAAGGTGATTGATTTGATAAAGGATGATAAACAAGTGTTTGAAACTATTGTCCCCATCATCAATGAGGGTGAAAATAAAGATGAGCCCCCCTTTGTCCATAGATGAAACTAAACTCAATGAAAAAGATAAAAATGAGGACAAGGAATTTCAAGATAGAGAGAAAACTCGAAATCCTATCTCTGAACACTTCTAAACCCCTGGGAGTGTGAGCAACATTTTTTCTTGGGGTGTAGGTACTGGAAAGATAGGAATAGTGCGGGAACAACTGTTGTATTGAAAAGGTAAGTGTCTTTTATCATTGGTAAACAAATAGCTAAAAGATCCTAATTAATTTATCAAGAACTTCATAAACTATCGAAATAAACAACTTTTACCTCGTGTTGTAATCAGGATCTTTAGGCAAGCAAATAGGTAGTAATAAGAGGTAATACGTTGGATTTCAATGCCTAGGTAGGGGGGTAAATGGCCAAAATAGGTGTATGGTGAGTGGAAAAATGGGATCTCAACATTATTCATACTCTTTTTCCCGTTCTTGATATTCTTCTTCTTCTTCTTCTTTATTATACTCTATTTATTTTGCTTCTAGTTGGTTCTTGTGTGGTATTTCTTCATCTTTTTTTACATTAACGGTTTCAACAATATTTTGCATCATTTTTTTGTAACATATATATTATTTTATTCTTTCTGAATATCCAAGAAAAATTCCTTCATCTCCTCTTGATTCAAACTTGCCTAGATCCTCATCATCTCGTTTGATGTAACACTTGTTGTCGTATATTTTGAAGTGTTTGACAGATGTTGGTCGACCTTTCCATAGTTCATAGGGTGTCTTTTCATCGTTGAATCTGATTTTCCCTCTATTTAGATTGTAGATAACAATGAAAATTTCTTCTCTCCAAAATTTGCTTGACAATTTTGTTTCATTTAACATTGTCCTGGTGATTTCCTTACATGTTTGTTTTTCCTTTCAACTACTCCATTTTGTTGAGGAGTTCTTGCAGCTGAATATTCTCTTCTTATTCCATGAGCTTCACAAAAATATTTAAATTCATTTCCTGTAAATTCACCTCCATTATCTGACCTTAAAAATTTGATTCTCATATCAGTCTCATTCTCAACTAAAACTTTGAATGATTTAAATTTCTCAAATGCCTCAGATTTATTTTCAAGAAAGGTAATCAAAGTCATTCTTGTATAATTGTTAATGAGAAACATAAAGTAGCTTTCTCCTTGCAATATTTTAGTTCTTGTTGGTCCATAGAGATATATATGCATAAGTTCCAATGTCTTGGATGTTGTGTATTCCATTTTTTTGAAGCTCACCCTTGATTGTTTTCCATGTGGACATTGCTTCCAGACAGTGCTTGAGGGTTTTGTGATCTTTGGAATATCTCTTAATTCTTATTTGGTATTGATTTTTACCAAGTTTTCAAAGTTTATATGGCCGATTATTTTATGCCACAAACAACTTTCATATATCTTCCCTATGAGACATTTTTCTCCATTAATTTAATCAAGAATATATACATCGTTTGGGGTCCTGGTTGCTTTTGCAACTAGCTTGTCTGAATTTTCTTATTCGATCTCACATTTTTTGGAGTCAAAAGTAAGAGTGTGTCCTTGGTCACACATATAGATTACACCAAGAATATTATGTTTCAAGTTTTCAACACAAAAAACCTTTTCAACCTTATCTTTTCCATTTTCAGGACTAAGAGTGCCCTTTCCAACTATCTTTGAACTACCATTGTCTCCACAGGTAACATTGCCTTCATTTTTCTCCAGGGTGATAACATTTGTTCTATCTCATGTCATGTGACTATAGAACCCATTGTCAATCTACCCCTTATCCTTATTATTTTATGCACAAAGTGCATCTTGAATTAACAAGGATCTTTATTTCTTTGGTTCCTTTTGTTCTTGAATTCTTTCCATCATTGTTTGGGATTCCTCTTTCTAATTTATTCTGAAATGAATTCTACAAATTTTTTCTATATGCCCATAATTGATGCATTTATAACATATGATGCTATAGTTTAGCAAGGGGGGAAATGAGTTGTATTTTCTCCTTGATAATTCATGGGTATCTCTAATTTTGTTCCTCATGTAGCCACATATTACTTTTGTTCTACAATATATTTCTTTAAGACCAAAACCACTACAGGAATAACAATAGACAAAGAAAGAATTTTGGTACCTGATTGTGTGATTCCATCTTGATGGGAGTCTTCTTGATTCTATCTTTGTGAGGAGGATTTGTCTTCTGTGGAAGATACTGTTCTTCATTTCCATTGCCTTCAACCTTGAAATATTTGTTGAGTATATCAACATGACTCTTGGTCCTTTCTTCACTCGATTGTTTTGAAGAGGTTGAGGCTTCTTCATTAGCAACTTCTTTATTTTCACTCTAACTAAGACCAAACATGTCAAATGGTGATATTTGAAAATTTAGGATCCGATTCAAGGTTTTAGAGCTCTCTTCAAATTCCATGTTGGTATGCAATCTTTCCAACTCCTTTCTTAGATAAACCATTCTAGATTATGGATTGTTATAGATATATTCATTTTATTTTAGCTAGGATCTTAAGATTTATTCAATTATATTTTCCTCTTCTACTTGTGTTTTTAAGTTGATGACTATCTTTTCAGTTTCATCATAACTTTCTTTTGTACCAAGCATTTCTTTTATGTAATTCTTCAGTTTCTCTTTTTGTAGCCAGTTCTTGTTCCTCAATTTATCTATTTTATTTAGAGCAATTATGAGCTCTCCTTCAAGATCTACTTATGTGTTACTCTCGGGATATTCTTCTTCTATTGTGTCTGCATTTCCAATTTCTGGGACATCAATTTGTGTTTCGAAACCATAAAGATAATTCCTTCTGTTTCATTGTTTCTATCATCAAACACGTTGTTGTCTTCATTGGTATACATATTCTTCTTTTGTTTATAGTACTTTCTCCTGTTTTCAGTCTTACCCTTCTTGTACCTTTTGAAACTAGAATCTTATTTTACATTGTTATTCCCATTCTTTACATAAGGAAATTTAGAAGCAAATTTTCCTACTTCTCCACTATTAAATCATTTTAAGGGAAGCTTACCTTTGTATTTTCCTGTCCCCTTCTTGATATTTCTAAAAACCTTAGATTCTTTTGCACATGATTCATTATATGAGCTATCACTCATATTTTATTTTTCTATCTTTATCTTCTTTGATTCCTTTAAGGATACTTACTTCCTTGAAAATTTTGTTGGATTATCCTGTTCCATCCTCATTTCATATGCAATGAAGATTTTGTGCAATGCATAGATTGTTAGCCTGTCTAGGTCCTTCAATTATTCAATGGAAAATGTCTTGGGATTAAATCTTGAGGGAAGTGATCTAAGCACTTTTTGCACAATGATGGTTTCTTGAATATCTTCACCCAATCCTCTGATAATGTTGAAAATATCACCCACACGAAGAAAATAGGTTGTAATGATCTCTTCTTCATTCATATTAAGAGTCTCAAATTGTCTTGTATGGGTTTTTAATTTTTACTTTTTGACCTTGTCATCCCATTCATATATTTTCTGTAAATTTTCCCATACCTCTTTTGTTGAACGGTAATGCATTAATTTGACAAATACCGATTCTTCCAGATCGCACAACATTGCATTCTTGGCCTTATAATTATTGTTACTAATCTTGTTTCCATATGTATCTACAAGTGGAGTTGTTGGGTCTTTGTAACCATTCTCAATGGCACTCCAAACGTCAAACCCAAGCGACATCAAACGAGTTTCCATTTTTATGCTCCAAAAAGAACAATTTGATCCATCAAATAATGGAGATTTTTTTGTGGAAAATCCTTCTTGTTTATCCATTTGTGCTACATGGATTCACCTTCCAATGGTTATATTTTTTTTTAAGGAAACCACTCTAATACAAATTGTTGGTACACTTACTTATACTGAAAGGGGGGGTGAATTAGTATAAGACTAATTTTTCTTTTCTTACAATATTTATCAATGTTTTTCTTTACAAACAAAACCATACAATCCACATAACACATATATTTAACGTGGAAACCCAATTGGGAGAAAATCACAAAACAATTCTTTCATATAATCATGTAGGCACCGACCTACTGTTACAATGTTTGTAGGAATCAACCTGCAGGAGTAATCAATCCCCTTAACTGAGCACCAACTTAGACCTATGTAGGAACCAACATACTAGAGACATCAATATCCTCAATCTCTCAATAGTGTCAAATCTTCTCTTTCCCTCAAGCCTTCACTTGCGTAATATGACTACTCTGTCTCTGTTGTCATAATACATTCCTTTAGTTCACAATCTACTTGAATTCAGAAGTTAGTTATACCTTGCACTTCCCTACCACCCTTAGATGATCAGATTGTATTCCTTTCATCCTCTCACATCCTGGGACCTTAGAACCTCATAACTTCTCTTCACATGATCCACACTCAATTCCATGCTTAAATGACTTGGATTTGAGAATTTTTATTTATACAGAGAATACACCCAAGGGTTTTTCCATGTATCTAAAAATAATTTATTTCTCATGAGGTTAGTATCATATCACTTGGCTCTTCCTTAAAATTTGTACTTCATAAATTCTTCGAAACTGGTCCCAAATTCATCCTATTTCACTTTCTATTTGTTCACTAGACAAAGCATAAACCTTAATGCTCAACAACCGTTGAATTTAGTATCTTGAATAAATTGTGGCCATTGATATGTTCTATGTCTAATAAAACACACAAATGAACTCATTTCTCAACACCCATTGATCTCATTCATTGGCTATCAAAATATACTACATGAACCTTATCGCTTTGTAACCGTCCCATCATTCCTTTGGATTTAATCTTCACCATTGGTATGTTTACTGTCCATCAAAATACGCCATGCATCCACAACACATAGCTTCCATTATATCGTATTCTCAATTGAATCTCAACCATTGATCTCATTCACCGGCCATCAATGTTGACCGTCCAATATGGACTTAGATTTAATCTTAGTTGTTGATCTTTCATCTTGATTCTTTACTTCATCATTTCTTCTATACATACTTCTGCGACCTTCAAAGCACACCTTCACATTTTGGCACACTCATTTTTAACCTATACTTAGAAACTTTTCAAGCATTTCAGCGCGGGTCTAAGTAATTTGCGTTCAAACTTCCATGACCTCCATAATACACCTTCACGTTGCACCGCACTAATTTTGCACCTATACTTAGAAACTCCTCAAAGCATTGCTTTGCGGGTCTAAGGAATTTTCCTGATTCATTTTCCTATATCCGCGACCTCATATTTCCAACCGATTCCTCATACTTAGAAAATTTTCTATGTTTCACCGAGCTGTGCAACATCTTCGTCTGAGCGATTCATTATTGATACTTATTCAATTTTAAATATATCACAGCAGGCCCACGGGTTTGCACTCATTTCATTGTCTCTTTACATACTCTTGATTCTACGCCACTCCATCAACTTTGCGATGTCTTGATAGTTAGTTGATTTTTCTAAATCTCATCAGGGGCCGTGGTCCTTTAATCTTAGTCGTTGATATTCAATGATCATGATTTTTTCTTTTGTACATACACCTAAATCTGATTGTTTCGATCCATTGTGATGATGTTGCAGATGAAGTGGCTTCCACATGGAATTATTCTACATGTATACTAGATGACATGGGATTAATATGTGTCCTAACATGTGGCAGCCATAGAGCTTCTTGTTATGGCACTGACGTTGTATTGACGTGGAATCCATTTGATGTGGCATTCATCTTACTGGAAACATGGTGTTGATGAGGTTTTAATCATGGTGCTAATGTGGATGAGCTGGCCCATTGGTTATTGGGACCCAATCCTTTGATATTAACTATTGATCTCTGGAGATAAATGGTTAGGATTTAACTACTAAAAGTTAATCCTTTGCACATGGTTTTGTATCTCTTCCATTCACATTCAAATTAAATAAAATATTTTTTTGTAATATAAACCCTTCGAAGTCAAATTGCCTTGTGAATGTGGGATATATTGTTATCACCATTTCTTCTATCTAGTTAATCTTCCTTGGTCTGCTTCTTTAACCTTAATGACAAAATGTTATCAATTTGTAGAGACAGTCATAATCTCCCTATGTCTTTGATGATATTAATGATTGTCACAGTCATATCTACCTTTGACATCAATGACAACACAATCTCCAACACTCACAATCCATACTTAACCCATTGTTTATCAATTCACGGGTTGGCTTCTCTTTGTATGTTATCACCTACTAGAAGACATCCATGGATAAGTGTAAATTAATTCTTTAAACATAAATATCACATCAAACATGGAATCTTAAGAAAGGATGAAAACATAAATACTCACAAAGTTTGTGATTGACCCTTTTATTCCTTGTCGTCATGTCTTATGTGTTGAATGGATTCTATTTTTTTTTTTCATTCAACAAAACAATTGAAAATTGGTATTTCACAAATTCAATGTACATAAAAGAATAAATAAATGATTACATATATCTGATGCACATTGTAGTTAGGATGACTCCTCTTGCGACACAATTATGTTCATTTGTTTTACCATATTCTTCTACACTTTTTTGGACATCCCGACCAACATGTCTTGGTTTTCCCATTGTTTTTCCCTTGGAATTTTCAAAATATCCCTGGAAAAAAAAATCAGATACAAAAATTACTTAATTCTTTTTGTAAAAATAAGATCGTGGGGCATATATCAACTTAATCTGCACCAGGGCATCGACCGTATTTATATGCATCAGTGAATCAACCATACATATACACATTGGTACAATATAACAATGTCATTTTGAAATCGAAAACATTTTACAATTTTTTGTATTTAGGCGATGCCTTTTGAATTAAGAAAAACACAACTTCCTAAGTACTGTTTATTACACACGTCGAGCTGTGAACAAATTTAAGACATGGCGATTTCCATATAAAATAGTAATTATTCCATTTTAAAATGAATGGTGCACTTTGTAAACAATGCTCCTGGGTGCATATTTAGGTGAAATGTGCATCGCCGACTACGAAAATTATTTTTTAATATTATTTCTAATTTAAATTAAGCGGTGTTATTTACAAACAAATATGACTCGGTTCTCTTACTATGTACAGAGCGTACCGGTCATTGTGAAGGTGTTTTTTAATTTTTTTTTTTACAACGACATGATGGTTTTGGATCTAATGCAATGAGTGGTTTCATTGCAACAGATAGGAAACACCCATATATAAATAAACAAACCCTATAAAAAAATTGCTTAAAAAAAATCTTCTTGTGAAATATATAAAGAGAAAGAAAAAAAACAGTGAGGAAAATATGGCTTCCAATACCAAAGGTAACTATGAAACCCTTGTTTTGTTTTGGGAATGCACCATAAATTGTTTGAATACAATAGGAGAATGATTAAATTGATTAATAGAATGAAATCATATACCTGAAATTTCTCCTCTATAGATTTTTCTATGTGATCTACAATAATGCCCTTGAATTTGTCTCTTCAAAAATAATCCACCCACTCTAAAGTCTTGATAAATCTCTATTGCAAAAACATCCTTTCTAAAATTTGGCAAACAAATAAAAGAATGAATAGGGTTTTCCTTTATAAACAAAAAAACTCAAATTCTCACTCATTTTTTCATTGTATATTTCAGTGCATTGATGATAAACACGTGCATTGGTTTTTTTATAAGTTACATTTTTAGTGCTCTATACCATGAGTAACGCACCGGTGTGGTGTGTATGTATAACAAACCAATTTATTTTCATAATAAATTTTAAAGTATTAATAGCAAGTGCGTGTTATTTTTCAAACTTATTTTAGTCGATGCGCTATACAGTTCGAAACACACTAGTGTTGTGTGTAGTTAATAACACACCGATGTAGTATATAAGTAATAACGCACCATAAGACAACTGGATTTGCACAATGAAAATTCAAACATCCACATTTGAATTTTTCATATTTTTTTATTTGTGAAGGCAATAATGAAGGCCAATCTTCGGTGCTTCTCTCAATTAAATGCACTGGTGTGTTTGGTTTATCCATATGCATCAGTGAGTCTTTATATGATGAAGCACACCTTCAAGTTATACACGTTATTCAAATTTATTTTTGAAGTTAGATTGTTCTATGCTACCCAAGATGACAGTTTTAGCTCAAATGCATGAAAAAATGAATTATAATATCAAATGGCCAATTCTTCAACTTCTAGCTCATTCTGTATCTTTGGAAGTCCTTCAAGTTCTCTCACGTTGATTATAGTACTTCTAGATTTTATTCATAAGTCATTTATCTCATTGAATTTATGTTATGAATGCAAGTGTAGTTGAATAATTATTCATACAATTTTGTAGGATCAAGATTCAGGATCGAGTTCAGATGCTCAAAATATTCCTATAGAACCAAAATTTCACAAGATCTTATCATGAGAAATATAGCATAAGAATATTTTTGATGAAAATGGAAAACTTCTATACCCTACCAATCCTAGCATGCCTTCTTCCAACAACCATCTCGGTTCAATGATCTTACAATGTGAATTGGATCTCTTTTATGTAGACGACCCCGTAGGGTGTAAGAAAAAGATGATTAAGTAATTGTATTTTTTTATTTTCAATGGAATTAATATAAATGTATTTCTTAGTTCAACTTTTGTTTTATAAAGTGGTTGTTTTCATGTTTATTATTGGAAAAAAAATGTCCATGTTTCTAATAAGTGTTTGGTATAATGTGTGAACATATTAAAAGAATTATTAATGTAATTTTCAATATTTTTACAATTAGGATTCTGTTGACGAGTGACCCATCCACCATATACCATTGTACCCCACTACAATGTCAAGTCATGAGCTTTATGATAAAGGAAAATATCTCGGAGAGGAAGCATATCGAGAATGGTTGAAACAACCACCTATTCGATTCTAACCATGTCTCAAGTCACCAATTCAAAACCTTGATAATAACACTATTTATTCACATGTTGGGGATGAAGGAAATGCTATAGAGGTTGGTATGGATGATTTCTTGCGGGATACTTAAGCCATGGAGGGAATGATGTTATATGCATTACACCAAAATGAACCAGGGGATGACCTAATGTTGTATATACCTTCTACAAAAGCATGAAATCTACTTCCACCACCCCTATATTTGATTGAGTACAAGGGTTTGTAAGGTATACCTAGGTAGGGACAAAAATGTTATTGTACAACTTGAAAGCAATGTATGATATGTTAGAGGCGTGTTTCTCAACACTTTTGAGGTAACCAACCATTAAGTCCACTAATATTTTAAGGAATATTGTCACACAATGAATAAAGAAAAGGGTTGATTTTATTCATGCTTAATGACAATTTACATTTCTATTTCTCATTAACTGTATGTTACTCAAAGATAAGGTACTTCCGAGTGATAATCTTTTTCCTGATAGTTGCGTAGAGGCAAAAACAATGTTGAAAATGTTGGGTTTTGAGTACATATCATACCACACATGAACGAATGATTGTATTCTACATATAAACAAATATGTGGACAAAGATATATGTCTAGAATGTGGGCATGCCATGAACTATAAATAAAAAAACAAGGGTAAGGCACATGGTCCTCAAGATAAGATATTGAGGCACATGCTTATAATTCCAAGGATTCAAAGGTTCTTTCATTTCAAATAATTAGCCATGTTGTAGGGTTGGCATGCCTCACATAGGAGTGAGCAAGGAGTTATGAAAATACCAAAATATTCAATAGGCATGAAGCATATATAGGATACATGGCCTGATAAATTCAAGGATGAAGTACGAAGCCTCCAATTGAGCATAAATATGAATGGAGTTAACATGTATTCCCTCCAAAACACTAACTATTCTATTTGGCCAGTGGCATTGATCAATAACAATATCCCCTCACGGTTTTCTATGAAGAATCAATATCTTATGATTTCTCTTATAGTCTCGGGTAGAAGACAAGTGAAGAGAATGGATGACTACCTCCAACCACTAATCGATGAATTTAATAAATTATGGGAAGGGATACATGCATATGATGTATCAAGACCCATCCCAATGGAGAGGTCTTTTACATTGTGGAGAGGTCTTTTACATTGTATGGAATATGCGCGTACACCACACATGATTATCCAAGACTAGAATTGCTTTGTGGTAAGCATGTTCATTGATTTGTTTACATTTGTAATTTTATTTGACACACTTCATTTGGTGCAACTATATTTTTGACACTAACATGCTATGTATATGATAACATCGGAGGTCTTGTAACAAAAGGGTATCATGGATGTAAATGTTGTGGACCTTTTATAAAGGCTAGGTGGTACAACCAACTATGAAATCTGGTGTATGATTGTTCAAGGGTATTCCTCCTAGAATACCACCCATAATAAGAGTTGCATCTTCTTTCAATGATAAACTATAGAGAGCCCAAAGACTTGAAATAATGACAACGATAGATTAGAATAGGGTATATGACATAGAGAAGGAAAAGGAAATGGAAAAATTGTTTGATTCAGATGAGGAACCTACGTTCGATGATCCTAAATGTTTTGACACCTATGTTTAGAAAATACCCATTGGGTTGAAAATGAAATATGTATTTTATGATCTTTCATATTGGGAGCATCTTAAGATTGGCCACTTACTAGATCCCATGCATATATCAAAAAATGTTTCATCTTCTTTATGGAGGCACATATCAGGAGAGATCTTGTTGCTTCAAATACTAAAGAAAGACATTGGCCAAGAAACAAAACTAGAGGAGAGGCTAGTCCCTCTTGGTATTTTAAAGAAGGTGATGTCCCATGGATATTGAAGAAAAATGATCTTTCTATGGTGAAGGATGTTATATTGGGTGTGAAGGTACCTTTTTTATATAGATCGACTGTAGACCATTACTTCACTGTAGAAGGAAATTTATCGAGGTTGAAATCACATGACCATATGAACCTTTTAAGGGTATGTATGTTGAATACATGATTCTTCTTCTATACTAATGTCGGTAAAAACATGCTATGCACTGACAATTTTATGGAAATTAATGATGTGCATGTCTATTTTGTAGTGTCATTATCCTTTGCTTGTGCATGGTTGTGTGAAACATGAATTCCCTTAGGACTTGTGATGTGCCATATAAAATTTATTTGAATTTATACAGTGGATAACATCAAGGGAGATTCATATGGATAACATTACATGGTGGCGTCAAGAGATACTTGAGATTGTTTGTATGTTTGAGAACGAACTTCCCATGAGTTTCATGGACTTGCAATTCCTTCTTCTAATTCACCTACTTATGAGGTTGAATTATCCAGGGTGCTCTCATGTCATTCAATGTTCTTCATAGAGAGGTACATGAAAACATTGAAGGGGTTTTTTCGACAAAGGGAAAAAATGGAGGGATCTATGGCAAAGGGGTACATAGTATACAAGTTGTTTTATTATGCCAATGAGTAAATCGAGCAAATTGACGTCAAAACAAGGGAATTTGTTTGGGATGACCATCAATATGAGGACAAAAGGGAAGGGGAGATACTCCAAATGAATGGAAAAAAGGTGCTTGATAAAGAGTAAGTTAGTTATATTTTGTCAATTTAGTACAAAGAATTTGTTTACATTGAAGTTGATAATATATTTTTCATCCCATGCCATTTGTTTTGAATTATTTTATACATCAACGAATTTAGAAATTTAGAAATGAATTACCAAGTGAAGTTAAAGGAATTTCCTAGAATGAAAAGAGTCAAGATAGGAACATGCAATATAAGATGGGGAACTTAGTGTAATTGGAGGATCATTCATCATTCTTCCATTTTTTCACTCAACCTTGCATCCATCATCCATACCTTGGCTGGAGAGTGTAAGAAAAAGATGGATTGATTGTTACCTAGTAAATCCTTGGTGGTTTGGGATTGAAGAAGCAGGTTGTCAAGCTTATGGAGCATTCTCTCTGGGTGAGAGAGTTGTTGGGAATAGTTTTACTTGTGTGTGGGATAGTGGGTACTATAAATGCTTGAGAAACTTTGTGTTTTGAGTGCTACAGAGCTCTGAGAATTCCTAGCCAACTTGTTGCTAAATCCCTATAAGGGAAGTGAGACAACCTAGAGGACTATTGAGAATAGAAGGGGTTACATTTCCTTGGGTGGGATAAGCTATGGGGAATGAGAGTTTGTGAGATGGGAACTGTTTTTGGAGTGTGTTCCTAAGCCTATGTTGTTTTATGTTATGGGTTAGACCTTAGTTTCCTTAGGATCCTTTGCCTTGATGGAGTCATAGCCCCATCTCAGGGGTGACTTTCTTTTGAGAGTGTATGAACAACAATGTCTACGATTGGGATGAGAGTCTAAATTCTGCATGTAGTTGGTGAATTATAGAAAAAGATAAGTGTTATTTTACATGTGGTCACATGTTTTTTATCATGTGTATGTTTATGTTATTTCTATTTGTTGATAATTAAATGTAATTATGCATTGCTATGCATGTTATTGTTAGTCTTTTATAACAATTGCATATGCAGGGCATGACAGTTAGTAAATGTTAAATATTAGTCAAATTTTAGTAGCAATGGCAATGAGATTTCAGCTCAAAGTTTGAATAACCATGTGTGCTGGGAAACGATTGTCATGAGTGTGTGAATGGGAAAAAGTTGTCATGTGTGTCATAATACTAGTTGCACATGTAGTTGTTTCAATGAATTATTTCTGCAAATAGAGCTCATATCAGAATAAGAAAAATTGTGTAGCATGACTCAACTTGTGGCTGGGTATGTTACCTTGTGATATCATAGAAAAATTGTTTGGGTTGTTGGTAATGGGGGACGTTGCATCATGGTATTAGAGAAACTAGTTCAACGCTAGACTTGTATGGGCTAGAGATCAACATGAAGTTGGTGAGTCGGGAATTTTCATGATGGTTGCGATGGTCACAAGTTGAAAAGATTGAAAAATCAGCTAAGAGAAGAAAATATTTGTGTGCACTAAGCATTGGTGGTGTGCATTGAGCATTGGTGTATAGTGTGTGCACAACGAATATTGGCATGGCACATAGAAGAGCTTGGGATGCACATGGAACATTGGTGCATGCCACAAAATTTGTGCACACGATAATTTTTTTTTTCAAATTGGATATTGATGGGTGGCACAAAAATCTATGGGCACTAGATATTGATGTGCTTTGTGAAAGTTGTGTGCATTAATTATGGGTGTTTGGTGCATGCACTACATTTTGGAGTTGTGTATGTAGAACTTGTGTGTCATGAATATGTGTGTATAATTAAGAGCTGGTACACATGTAATATTACACTTCAAAAAGGAATAATTGAAGGATGAAATTGAAGGAAAATTTTCGAGGATAGGTGCATGTCGATCTGGCGGTCTATCACAGTAGAAAACTAGTGATTTTTTGCGAAAATTACGTAGTTTTGAAGGTCATGATCTTGCACGACATTTTTGAAGGCCTAAATTTTTTTTTTAGGAGTTCTAATTTTTGATACTATAAGTTCCATAAGCACCAATATAATATCTATATCTTAAATGAAATAACTATAAGATATATTTCCAACAAGCCAAACTGTTTGCAAAACGAAGCTTGTATGAGAAAGTTACAACTAAAACAATGTAAGGTAAATTTCAATACCAGTTTACTTCTTAGGGGCATAAATCCTTGCTTCGAAGTTGGTTTGGGGCACAAGAGTAGTATATGGAAAGAACATGAACGTGAGATCGGAAGAGCGTCGTGTAGGGAAAGAGTGTAGATCTCGGTGTATGGGCTAGAGATCAACATGAAGTTGGTGAGTCGGGAATTTTCATGATGGTTGCGATGGTCACAAGTTGAAAAGATTGAAAAATCAGCTAAGAGAAGAAAATATTTGTGTGCACTAAGCATTGGTGGTGTGCATTGAGCATTGGTGTATAGTGTGTGCACAACGAATATTGGCATGGCACATAGAAGAGCTTGGGATGCACATGGAACATTGGTGCATGCCACAAAATTTGTGCACACGATAATTTTTTTTTTCAAATTGGATATTGATGGGTGGCACAAAAATCTATGGGCACTAGATATTGATGTGCTTTGTGAAAGTTGTGTGCATTAATTATGGGTGTTTGGTGCATGCACTACATTTTGGAGTTGTGTATGTAGAACTTGTGTGTCATGAATATGTGTGTATAATTAAGAGCTGGTACACATGTAATATTACACTTCAAAAAGGAATAATTGAAGGATGAAATTGAAGGAAAATTTTCGAGGATAGGTGCATGTCGATCTGGCGGTCTATCACAGTAGAAAACTAGTGATTTTTTGCGAAAATTACGTAGTTTTGAAGGTCATGATCTTGCACGACATTTTTGAAGGCCTAAATTTTTTTTTTAGGAGTTCTAATTTTTGATACTATAAGTTCCATAAGCACCAATATAATATCTATATCTTAAATGAAATAACTATAAGATATATTTCCAACAAGCCAAACTGTTTGCAAAACGAAGCTTGTATGAGAAAGTTACAACTAAAACAATGTAAGGTAAATTTCAATACCAGTTTACTTCTTAGGGGCATAAATCCTTGCTTCGAAGTTGGTTTGGGGCACAAGAGTAGTATATGGAAAGAACATGAACCATAGAAGATATCTATGGATATATAATTGCAAGTTTGGGTACCTAGAAGTGTATATGATGAGATGGAATATTCCTATAGCATTAAGTGAAAAAAAAAGAAGGAAAATAGTCAAAACTGCAAAAGGATGTAATTAGCATCCTAGATGTTGGATGGAGGTGAAAATTGGTCAGATAGCTCAAAATATGAGCATGAGGAAACCCAATTGGGCTTCTTTCAAAATTCCAAAAGATTGGGTGTTTGGGTTTAAGTTCACCATATGAAGGTTGCACTAAAAGGGTAGAGTGGTGCATAATTTAATAGATTTGTTGAGTTTTTTTGTCTAACAAATCTTATTGCATGCACATTTTGTAGAATTAAGGTAACAAATAGAACATGGAATATGTGTAGAGAACTTACAAACATGAAGATAAATTCAGGGAGTTGTATGTCAGCATAGGTAATGTAGGAAAAAATCAAATGGGAATGAAGAAGGCAAGGAGGAAAGCATGAATTTGGTGGAGACTATAAAGAGTCTACAAAGAGATGTTCAGATCTATACAACTGATAATGAGAGGATTATGTAAGATATGGAGAAAAAATATGACTTCAACATCAATCTGTTGCATAGTTTGGACATAATAGAGAATAAAATGGACAAAGAGACAAAATCAAGAAAGTCACAGAGTCATAGATCTCATGCCAGAGAAAGAGAATATAGAAGTGCTGGTAGATACCATCATCACTCACCAAGGAATTTAGTGAGAATATCACACAATAGTCCAAGATTATCCCCTATCAGAAACCATAAGAGGATGCCCAGGGTATATGAGCTACAAGTATAAATAAATAAGATCAAGCCTCCTACCTTTGATGGTGAGAACAAGAAGGATGACGATGTAGAGACTTGGTTGTTAGAGATTATGAAATATTTTTCAATTGCATAATTACTTGTCACAGGTAGAAGGAAGAATTGCAATTTATCAGGTGAAGGGAAAATCATCATTGTGGTGGGACCAAATTGTGGAAGTACAACACATTGATGAGAATAAAATCACTTGGAGGCAGTTCAAAAATATTTTTCAAAATAAATACTTGACCAAGCGCTATTATAATAGGAAGATGAAGGAGTTCTTTGAACTCAAGCTTGGGAGTATGACCATGTATGAGTATGAGAGGAGATTCTTAGAGCTGTTGAATTATGTTGATTTCATCAAGGATGAATAGGTAAATTTTCAAAGGTTCAAGAGTTGGATGCCATCAATATTTAGTGAAAAGATACACTATGATGATCCCAAGACAATGGATGCAGCAATAAGGAGAGCCAAGTGCCTCTATGATTAGAATAAAGGAAGAACAACTTTCCAAAAGGCTTGTGAACATAAGAATAAAGGTAAGATGGAGCAAAGGAAGAAGGGGAACAAGCCACCATTATTCAATAATAATTCTCATGGGAAGCCAACTAAAAATGAACCCAGAATGTTAGAAAAATTGGGAAAAAGGCCAAGACAACAACCCATTAAATGTTGGGGTTGTGAGGGAGATCACATGTACAAATATTTCCCTCATATAGGTGAAAAAATGAGGATTTTTCACAATGTACAACATGATGATACGATTGAGGACATGGGAAGAATCATGCCAAGGATCTTTGTAGTCCTAGACAACAAGCAAAATGAATTTCAATCTCACATGATTGAAGTGGAAGGTAAGATTAATGATCAACCTATTGTTATTTTTATTGACTTAGGAGCTAGTCATAGTTACATATATCCTAAGTTGGTGGGAAAATTTCATTTTCCAAGAATAAAACTTTGGAAATATTTGTTGGTTCAGTTAGCTATAGGATATAAGAGAAGAATTAATGACAAGGTTAAGGAATGTCTAATGGACATGAATGGAATGAGAACAAATGCATATTTGAATATCATTCCTTTGGGTTCATATAATTTCCTCATTGATATGAATTGGTTGGACAATCATAATGTTGTATTAGACTATTATAACAAGGAATTTTATTGCTTGGATAAACAAGGGAACTTAGAATAGTTCAAGGTATTCCAAGGGAAGTAACTATTATAGATATTTCAGCCTTGTAGCTGAAGAGAAGCTTCATGAAAGGATGCCAAATATTTTCTACACATATGGAAGAGAAGCCTAAGGAAAAATTTCCAAGAATTGAAGACTATATAGTACTAAAAGAGTTTGAGGATGTATTTGGAGAAATATTAGGGTTTCCACCCAAGAGAGGTATTGAATTCTCTATTAATTTGATTCTTGGATCACCCCAATGTCCAACACTCCTTATAGGATGAGTACACAAGAATCAAAGGAATTTCAAATGCAACGCGAAGAGATTTTGAATAAGGGGTACATATGCCCAAGTGTGTCACCTTGGGGTGCTCCAATGCTATTTTTGAAGAAGAAATATGGAAATTTGAAGCTTTGCATTGATTTCAGGTAGCTAAACAAGGTGATTGTGAAGAACATGTATCCTTTTCCAATGATAGATGATCTTTTTGATCAGCTGAAAGATGCAAAGAAATTCTCCAAGATTGACCTCAAGTTGGGTGTTGGCACATGCCAATTTTGGGAGAGAATCAAGGCAACGCCGAAAAATAGGGAGCGTGCCAAAATGAGAGGAAAAGAAGTTACAAAGTGGACAAACTGCTATGGAGCAGCTGAAAAAGTGGAAAAGAACCGACTTGGAGCAATGGTTGGATTGAGGACCAACCGATATTAAGTCAAGGAGAAAGTGCAAAAACCTAATCCACTTAGGGTTAAGGTTTTTGTAATGGATTTGTCCCAATTTTTGTATAATTAGAATTTATTAGGACGATGAGATATTGGTCCCTTTTTGTTAGTGAGTTAGCCATTTCCGATAGTCTAGTAGTAGAGTATTGAGAAGTTCTCAGATTTGTGAGAGATATTTTAGTCTGTGGATATCGAATGTAATGGCGAAAGGATTTTACAGTGTGCATCACTAGATTTTGCAAGAATATGAATAAATAGACAACGTGAAAAATATTTGTGGATGTAGCCCCAGGGGGGGTGAACCACAGTATATTTGTGTCATATGTTTGCAATTTTTTTGATTGCATTTTCTTTAGTATGTTTATTATGAACATATTAAATTGAAAAGGAAATAACACTGCGCACTAAGACTAAACTAATGGAATATGTAGAATACATCTAAATAATGAATGTTATAACTAGTGTTTAGATCATAATCTTGTGTTACAGTAGATGGATACTTGTCATTGAACACATGCATCTATAATGGTTAATGGAGTGCTATTAGAATAGTTGTGACAATGTTCTGGAATAAGGTCTAATGAGGGTTTGAGGGATAACAATGAGTATATCCAATGCCTCTGAGAGAGAAACACATCCCATCCCATGGTTGTAGACATATGAGTTCTGCAGCCACCCATAGAAGCCATGTCGGGTGAGACTTCACAGTAAACTTTGTGTGTTGAGTTGCCTTCTGGTATCTAGAAGGGATGATGGTTGAAAGGGTTGTTGGTAATCCTGTAGTTAGAACCTGGGTCAGCCCATAGTAAACCAACAATGGTTCTGTTGTCGGTTGGAACTCAGAAGTTTAGAACGTGAGGGATGTATCATGCAGTACAACATGAGTGCTTAAGAAAGGGGATGTTTTTAGGTTGGAACCCTACGAAAGAGGAGATTGAAAGATGATTGACAATCCATGAACTAGATTTTTCCCATAAAGATATTAGAAGCTCCAGGTTTAAGCCAAGATGGTATTTGGAAAGATATGTATTCAACGAAATACACAAGAGTTTCTTTATTGAGTTTCCCACCCTATTGCAGGAGTGGATAACACAGTTGAAAGATACCCACCTAAAAAATATATTTAGATCACTAGAGTGGACAAAATAAAGTATCGCGCGGTTGAAAAGAGAACAAAAATTTCACGTGCACAATAGATTTTTGGCTAGACAACATTATAGTGGGGTATATAATTGAGTTTGCAGTAGATACATCAAAGTATTAGAGTGTAGCAGAGTAGGATTTTCTTAAGGTTCCAAGGGGAAGGTACATCGGGTCATTGTACACTTCAATCAAAAGATTATTGCATGATAAACATGTATTAACCATGGAATATGACAACTAAACTACCCTACGTGCATGGGGGAGTTAGGGGAAACACTGAGGAAGGTCTGAGATGGAGGGGGGAATGTATAGAAAAGAGAAAAGTAAAGACAAATATCCCATTATGATGGATCAAGAAGAATCCAGGAAATTATGCAGAAGGCAGGAATGATGCACAGTGGAAGACCCTACCAATATAAGCTTAATAGGAAGAAAAGAGCAGTAGCTGAGAGGGAAGGCCTGGAGAGTGATGAGGAAGAGGTAGAGGATCTTCGTGCTATTTAGCACATTGAAGAAATATTGTGCACCAGATATGAAATAAATACTATAGGAGATAGATCTAATGAGGAAGACAATACCCCTTTCTAGATCTGAATCAGTGTAGAACCTACAACCCTATGTACGATTAACACACCAATAAAGAAAGAGTTGTTTAGAGAACCAGTGACTGACAGTCAGAGGGAGCTAGGAGATTAGAATATAAGTGAGGGTAAAAGTGGAAGTACCAATAGTAGTAAAGGTAGTGGTACAAGTGGAAGTACCAATAGTAGTAAAGGTAGTGGTACAAGTGGAAGTACCAATAGTAGTAAAGGTAGTGGTACAAGTGGAAGTACTAGTAGCAACACCAATGGGAGTTCAAGTCCAAACAACAGTACACAGATAGTAGTACCGCATGGAGCAGGTACAACACATTCAACAATGGAAGGCGTAGATCAACTGATAATATTACCATAATTTCATGGGGATGGATCAAAATACCCAGAGAATCAACTATTCATGTGTGAGCAAATATGGGAAGCGTAAAGAGTCACTGACGAGGAAAAAAATGTAGCGCAGTTAGAAATAACATTCAGAAACCACACACTGGATTGGTATATGAGTCTAGCAGTAAACAATCCATAGGGTGCGCCACAAACAGTAGTATATATCAAGTAGGAATTGATCATTGAGTTTTAGAGGCCAAAATCATAGGATCAGTTTATGAATGAGATGATTGAGGTTAGACAAAAACCATGAGAATCTATATGGGACATCTATCAAAAGTTCAAGACATTGAAAGGAAAATTGAAGTATCCCATTTCTGGCATGCAACATAGAAAATTGTTTATAAATTATCTGTTACCACACTTTAAATATCCATTGAGAAAACATACATTTCAAACCCAGGAAGAGGCACTACAAGCAATGATGAAATTAGATGAGAATCAATATAAGAAGATAGATCCAACTATCAAGGAGATGAAGGAAGATATGAAGAATTTCATAGTGCAATTGAACCAGAACAAAAGTAGGGAGAAAAGAGAAACAATGTGTTGTACCCTATTCATATTGGAGGGACATCACAAGAATGAGTGTTCGGAATTTACGTAGTACCTGGGAGTAGGGATACCAAATCCATTGCCTACAGGAGGTCAACCTTGGTGTTAAATATGAAAGAAACATGGGCATGATCCTTATCTCTTCCCTATGATGTAGAAGTACAAGAAATAACCAAAGAGTACTTTCTGTAACTTTTGTAAGTTAGTAGGAAATGAAGACAAAAATTGTAGAAATCTGGAGTTAATAAAGGAAAGAACCTTAGATGCATACATGATGCAGGTTGAGTTGATGGAATGAGAGACTATACCACAGTTTGGAAATATGCAACAATTTCAAGTAGTGCCACAGTTTCAACAATGCCCACAGTATAATCAAGCACCACAGTATCATCAATAGAACATGGATCCACAGAGAAATAGAGGTTGATTCATAGGTATAGTAAGAGGAGGAATGGGAAGAGGTAGAGGGCCTGTTATCTTCCATAATTTTCAACAGTAAGGACACTATGCCAGACATTTTCCTCAACTAACAACAACATGTATGTATTGTCACGCAATAGATCAAGCGACAGAAGAGTGCCCAATGTTAATGATGAATATCCAAGAGAAGAGGAATATAAATAACCAAAATGTTTAGTGTATTGATATATAAATAAGGGATTCTAGGAGGAAAATCAATATAGAGACTAGAGGAGGAGTGAACACAGGATCAGATGCGGAGGATCAGAAGAAGGAATATCAATGTTGGATTCAAAAGAACACTCAGCAACATCAATAGTTTGATGCAAAGAAGGAGAAGGAAACTTTCAAGGAAGAAAAGAAGGAGTTTATGAAGGAGAATGAAGCAGAGGTATGATACTCCTATTTTTTATATGCCTCAGTCTTTGTATCATACTTACAAGCGAGAGAAAATAGAGAAAGCAAGTAACTTAAATAATTTTCTGGAATCTTTTTTTAAATTACTTAATGATAAGAATGCCATGGATTTGTTTAAAAATATGCTTGACAAATATAACATAGAATAAGGGTTAGGAACAGAACCAAAGAAGATCAATTAGCTCCATAGAAAGAAAATAACTAACAAAGAGTTTAGATTGAATGCAAATATATGAGACTTTAATATGGGGAATGTTATCCCAGAATTAGGATCAGATGTCAACATTTTTCCAAAGAAGACTTGGGAAGCAATGAGAGAACCTACACTAGGGTATTCTAATATCCAATTGAATCTAGAAAACCAGTAGAGAGTGATTCCCATAGGAAGATTGAATAAAAATGGATCTAGATAGTGTGTGCACCATAACATATTTTGAAGTCATGGATATGGTGGATGAGTCTATACCATTTCCAACACTATTGGGAATTTATTAGGCCTTTGATAATCAGGCCATAATTAATTTGATGACTAGAAATTTGATATTTGAAGCTAGGAACTTTAGGGTAGTAGAACCTTTAGATCCCTCAGATGGTGAAAGATATGTAGAACCTGTTCCTGATAGTGTTCTAGAGGATGATGTAAACCAATTATATAGAACTACTACGCTAGAGGAATATTATGTGAATCCAACTGCAGATGGAGTACTCAGTTTGAGGAGTATCAATTCCGACATGTCAGATTCAGATACTGGAGTATAAAATTGGCAGCAAATATTGCATGAAGTCTCTACTAGGAGGTGTGCCATAGTTACACGCGCAGTAAGATGGGTTGGGACAGAATAAGACAATTTCTCATATTTACTGAAGAGGAAAATTTAGAAAAATTCCTGATGGAGTTTGAATCAAAGGTTTTGGATAGAAAAATATTATTAGTATTGGATATAACATTGAGGGACACACCTACATGATGGTGGGGTGCACATAAGGAGGTATTTCAGGACTGGTATCGGTGTAAGTGACTGATGTGCATAATATTTGGTAGAAATCAACATGATTGACACTTACAGAAGTATGATGGAAGAGGGAACCCAAGACATCATATAAATGATTGTGTCACTAGTTGGAGATTGGTACCACTGGGGTAATGGATGAATTACTTTATTCATACATTAGAAGGAATACCAAGTAATTGGTACAAAGAGATTAGAAGGAATACCAAGTAATTGGTACAAAGAGCAGGAACTACGTAGAGAAACTGTGAGTTGGGGCACAATGCAACAAAAATTTATTAAGACTTTTTCATTTGAAAGTGAGAATCCAAGGGTGGATCTAGCATTACAGAGGATAAAAAAGAAGACATATGGAGAGTATGGGGTAGATACAATGAAAATATACAGAGACTACATAAAATAAACACTTGAACAATTAGTTAATTGTTATCAGGTCGTAAAACATGAAGAAGTAGAAGGCAACCCATGTGACATACATATAGTAGAAGGGGAAAGAGAAAGAGGGTTAGAAGCTCCCCAATTAAAATCAGAATAATTTACTGCACTGATGAATATTAAAATGGTCAATATTGGGACTGAAAAGTAGCCCAAGATAGCCAACATTTGAGATTACTGGGACGATGAGACAATGGAAAAGATAACTGAATTACTGTGTGAGTATATTTATTTATTCCCAACCACATTTTCAGAGATGAA
>CBVK0101161760.1:0-12606 GCA_900067695.1 Picea abies | reverse complement strand
ATCAGGTAGAGGCCATTACAAATGGAGGTGTTGTGCAATTGAAAGATCTTGCAAGAAAGAATCTCAGAGGACTAGTGAATGGAAGTCGACTAAAGTTGTACCAAGAAAGTTGACCTAACAACCTACAGTAAAAATAGAGAGAGAAGGTATGATTGTACATATTGTATATAGTATATGTTAGAAGAAAAATACAAAAATCCATACAAAGAGGAAATATAACAAAAAGACAAAAAGATAGAAGAATATTAGAGGGTTTTTGATGTAATAGATTTAGCATTAACAATGTGCCGCAGAAAAATCAGTGTTGAAGACACTACACACTGGAAAATAGTTGATAGACACAAAACGTGGAGCATGCAAGAAAAAGTGAAACAGTGACAACTGTCAGTGTGAAATAAAAGTAAGTACACCGTCTCGTTATAAAGTCAAAAAAAGGGGAAAATGGGGTCATTTTTTTTTTGCTAAGGAGAAGAATGAAGAGAGAAGCTTAAGCGCAAAAGAGTGAGAATTTGTGATTGCAAGTGTAGAATTAGAATTCAGCAATCCAAATATTGACAAGATGTCGCCACCATGCATTGAAGCATTGAGCAGGGCTGGGAAAAATATGAGAAGTAGTGCTTGGGTTACACAAACAAGGATGCAAGACATGCCCACATTCGTGGATGTGGATGATATCTATACACCTGAATATAAGCCACACACCACAAAAGTTGAGGAGGAATGAAACCCATCATAGGAGTCCGAAAATCCCGACGAGGACATGGAGAGGAAAAAATCCAATCTGTTCAGGGGAAGGAGAACATGCCATGGATTCAGCGTAATAGGGCCTAGAGCTAGAATAAGTGAAGGAAACAGAGCACCCAGGCGTACCATAGGTCAGGGTGTCATTCTCTCAAGGGAATAAGAAGGTGTCAGATGAGAGTATTGAACAAGGAATATTGCGTACATAGGAGAAATTGACAATAATAATGCCAAAAATCCTAGAAGGAGTAAAGGAAGATGATGAGATGGTGGGAGGAGTAGACACCATGAAATAATCCTATTGTGACATGGATGACACAGTCAAATTACCATATTTGGCACAACATAACTATATGGAGAGTAGAGGAGAGGGCCCATCACGCACGCCACTGTTGGAGCCTGCGTAGTGGATCCTGGGCCTTTACAATATAGGGATCATAAATTTGATGGATATACTGCACTTTGGGAGAAGTAAACACATCAATGGATGTGTGAAGAAACTCCTAGCAGGGGTGCATGGAGGAATTTTGTGGATGGCCTATCAATGTTGACTTGATCGCATCCATCACTGGGCTACCCATAGATGGGGATAAGCCATAGCAGTACTTAGAGGATAAAACGAAAGAAAAATCCATCTTTGACGAAATCAAGGAAAAGTATGGCACAGAGAGAGGAAATGGGGGAATCATGATCAGTGACATAAATGATCCTGCGACGAGATTTTCTACACAACTGGGAATACACAATGTCATTAATGTAAATCACTTAAAGTTGTTTGAGCCTTCCCTCTTAGAAGAACCAATCACCATCACTCATCCAGTGGACAACATTCTTGATTTCCAGCTCCCATTGGCCAAAGACACTATACTGGACACTCGAAGTCGCTCTACAAGACACTAGACTTACACTTCATATCTGGTAGCCCGCCAAGGCCAAACTCCAACTCAGGAAAAGTGGATCACAACTGATGTATTGCACAACAAGTTTTCGCACCTTCTCATGGAAGCTGGGATGCTTCCAGATCTAAACAGGGAGGAATTGGGCTGAGGAGGCCACCTAAGGGAACGCCCACCTTAGGCACACAAGTCAATCACCTAGGCACAAGACTTCTTCACCTTTTGATGATGAATTAAATATATGTAAAATAAATGGTTCCCTTGGTATATAAGGTGAACTGTGACAAAAATAAAGCATTTTTACCTTTTCTTCTAAAGCTACGTGCCTTGGTTGTTTTCTTTTCTGAGTTTACATTTTACATTCACGACAATTTTGTTTTTAGGGTTTTCTGAAGAATAACCAGTGCGCCTTCCTTCATGGCTGCCTATTGGTGACTCTGTTTTCCATGCTTCCACCTCTAAGAGAAATCTTATCTCATTATCTAGCCACTCTCTTAGGGAAAAAATAATTTCCTTCGAGTTTTCTGAGGCAGAAGGGAGGGCACACCAACGTGGGTTTGTGCCCTTACTGGTTTCTTCTTTGTGGGAATGAAATGAGTGCACCCTCTTCCATGGCTACACCGGGCTTCTCCCACTAATCCATGGAGGTCAATCTGAGATTTCCAAAACCCTTTTGGCCACTCTCGAGTCACCCCAATCTGGATCCCCATTTTCTTGGTCACCCAAACTAATGGTGCACCCCTATTCGGATTTGCTCCCCTCATGAGAGTTTTTGGTCAGAAGCTGAGCTATGGCTTGTGTGGTCACCTTCTCCTGTAGATCGCCTTCTTGGGAAAATCATCTGGGAAAATAATACTATAGGGATTATGATATGTGTGGATCTAAGGAAATTAAATTATGCATGCCTACATGATCCTTTTCCTATTCCTTTTATAGATGAAATTTTAGAGAATGTGGGAGGAAAAGAAGTGTACTCCTTTACAGATGGATTTTTAGGTTACCATCTTATCATAATTTCTTTAGAGGATAGGTACAAAACTACATTTTCAACATAGTGGGGTTCATATTAGTACACAATAATTCCATTTGGTTTAAATAATTCACCAACAATATTTTCCAGAGTAGTAGTAGATGCATTCAAGGACTTTATGCATAAATTTTTAGAAGTTTATCTAGATGATTGGAAAATATTCAGTTTATTGAAGGACCATGTAGAAATTCTAAGGTTAATGTTAGAGAGATGTAGGTTAATGTTAGAGAGATGTAGGCAATGTCATATTTCCTTGAACATTAAGAAATGTATATTTAGTACACTGTTTGGCATCCTTCTTGGACAGATTGTATGCAAATAGGTCTTGATAGTAGACCATGCAAAGATTGTTGTTATTGTCAATTTACGACCACCAAAGTCAGTGTGTCAGTTGAGAGAAACATTGGGCCACATAGGATATTACAAGAAATTTATAAGGGGATATGAAAATATTACTATGCACATGGAGAATTTACTAAAGAAAGACATCAGGTTTCAGTGGAATTATGAATGCCAAGAGAGCTTGGACATATTGAAAGAGAAGATGGTGACAAAACCAATTTTGAGCTTTCCAAATTGGACAAAATAATTTCATGTGCATATGGATGCGTCATCCATTTCACTTGGATCAGTATGGGCACAACTAGGTGAAGGATACATTGATCACCCAATATATTTTTCTAGTATAAAATTATTTGAGTCATAGCAGAACTATAATACTACAGAAAGGGAAGATCTATTTATGGTATATTCCTTACAAAAGTTTAAACATTATTTATTGGGTAAACATTTTAAGATGTTTACAGATAATTCTGCGTTGAAGTACTTATTTAACAAACCAATGTTGGGGGGAAGGATCTATAGATGGATGTTATTGTTTTAAAAATATGATTTTGAAATCATAGTAAAATTAGGGAAGTTGAATGTGGGATCAGATCATGTATCAAGAATTACTAATGGAGAGGAGGTAAATAACTTGGAGGAAAATTTTCATGATGCTAACTTATTTTCTATTCAGATTGCTGATGATTATTTTGCTGACATTGTTGAATTTTTTAGCACAACAATGGCTCCCAAGGAATTTATTGTCATGTAGAAAAAACAGTTGGTAGTGCGTGTTGTAGAGTATTAGTTGATTACAGGTCATTTATACAAGTTAGGTGCAGATGGAATTATGAGAAGATGTGTGATGGAGCATGAACTCTCCATGGTGCTAGAAGAAGCACATGAAGGGATAGTTGAAGGGAACTATGTAGGAAATCCTACAACACAAAAGGTATTGTGCACATGATTATGGTGGCCTAAAGTACACAAGGATGCAAAGGAATATTGTTCGTTCTATGATATCTATCAAAGGGTGGGAAAACCATCCAGAAGGGATGAAATGACACTTATGCACAAAGTAACCTTACAAGTGTTTGATAAATGGGATGTGAATTTCATTGGACATATTAATCCACCAACAAGGAAATCAAGAGCCAGATGCATCATCACCATGACAAAATACTTAACCAGATGGGAAGAAACAACCCCAGTGAAGGATTGTAGCACACAAATTGCAGCACAATTTCTCTTTGAGAATGTGGTGAACAGGTTTGGATATCCTATAATTTTGTTGAGTGATCAAGGAAGGAAATTCATTAACAGTACAATCACAACTATGACAAAAGAATTTGAGATACATCTTTAGAAGAGAACATATTACCATCCTAGAAAAATGGTACAGTAGAAGCTTTTAACAAGATTCTAGAGAATGCATTGACAAAGACTTGCAATGTGAATAAGGATGATTAGGATTTGAAGGTATTAGAAGTACTATGGGCTTATGCGACTACATGTAATAATATTACAAGGCATACACCATTCAGACTAGTGTATGGGCAGGAATAGGTGGTTCCATTGGATTATTTAGTACCTAGTTTGTGCATTGAAACAACCACCAACATGGTAGAAGAAGGTGCCGCATAGGAAATATTGGATCAGTTAATGGAGCCGGAAGAAGAAATTTTTTTTTAAGGCTTCCACTAGTAAGTAAAGAAAGCAAAGGACAAAGCTTCGCATGATAGGCACATAAATAATAAAATCTTTAAGGAAGGATATCTAGTTCTCCTCTATGACAAAATATATCTACAACACCCGGGAAAGTTCAAAATTCACTCGTTAGGGCCTTATCAGGTAGAGGCCATTACAAATGGAGGTGTTGTGCAACTAAAAGATATTGTAGGAAATAATATCAGAGGACTAGTGAATGGCAGTTGACTAAAGTTGTATCAAGACAGTTGACCTAACAACCTAAGGTTAAAACAAATAGAGAAAGTATGATTATATATATCGTATATAGTGGATGTTAGAAGAAAAAGACCAAAATCCATTAAAAGAAGAAATATAACAAAAAGACAAAAAGATCGAAGAATAATAAAGGCTTTTTTTATGTAATAGATTTAGATTTTAAAATGTGCCGCAGAAAAACCAGTGTTGAAGACACCATGTGCTATAAAATAGTCGACAGACACAAAAAGTGGAACATGTAGGAAAAAGTTAAAAAGTGAAAATTCTCAGTGCAGAAAAATAGTCATTTCCTCATCCTTCTTTAAAGTTGAAAAAGGGGGAAAATGTGGTCATTTTTCTTTTTTCACTAAGGAGAAGAACGAAGAGCGAAGCTTAAGCACGAAAGAGTGATAATTCATTATATCAGGTGGAGAATTAGAATTCAACATTCTGAATCTTAATAAGATGTCACCATCGTGCATTGGAGCATTGAGCAGGGCTGGGTGAAACATGAGAAGAAATGCTCAGGTGACATAAATAGAGACATAGGACATGCCGACAATAGTGGATGTCGATGAAATTCACACACTAGAATATGAGACACATACCACACAAGTTGAGGAGGAACAAAACCCATCAAAGGAGGTCGGGGAGAGGACAAAATCCGATGCGTGTAGAGGAAAAGGGCCAAAACATAGAGAACAAGCCATGAATTCAATGCAACAGGGCTTAGATACAGAAGAAGAGCATGAAACAGAGCACCAGGGAGTACCATAGGTCGAGGTGTCTTCCTCGCAAGGGATTAAGAAGGTGCGATATGAGAGCAGTGCACAAGGAATATCACACACACAAGAGGAATTGGCAATAGTAATGAAAAAAATCCTAGAGGGGGTAAAGGCATATGATGAGATGGTGGGAGGAGTAGAAACCATGAAATACTTTGATCATGACATGGCCAACACAGTCAAATTTTTAGATTTGGAGCAACATAACTATATGGAGAGTAGAGCAGAGGGCCCATCAGGGACGTCATTTTTGGAGCATGCACAGTGGATCCTAAGGATCTACTATACAAGGATTATGAACTTGTTGGATATATTGGACTTTGGGCATGGTAAACACATAAATGGATGTGTGAAGAAACTCCTAGAAAGGGTGTAGAGAAGAATTTTATGGATGGATAGGCCAGTGTCTATCGATGTTGATTTGATCACATCCATCACTAGGCTACCCATGGATAGGGAGAAGCCAGAGTAGTACTTAGAGGATAAAAGCAAAGAAAAATCCATCTCTGATGAAATCAAGGCAAAGTATGGCATGGAGAGAGGAAATAGGGGAATCATGATCAATAACATATTTGATCCGACAACGTGATTTGATACAAGGATGATAGGGTGCAATCTAATGCGCAAGTTCATAAAGGAGGAAGTACCAATAGGAGTGGTAGCAATTGTAGTGCAGTGCACGAAGGGGAGCTTGATGAGTTGGGCCCCTTATCTACTTAATTATTTCTTGGATGATTGCAAGGAAATACAATATTGGGGCTCTAAATTACACTACTTGTGGTTACTCATCCTCATTGCACTTATAGGATGGCAAGAACCAACGTACAATATGTTCCTGTAGAGAATAAGAAAGTGTGGCACAACTCACTACATGTCTCTTAGAAGAACAAAAAAAACAAAAGAAAATAAAATAAACAACAATGTATTCACTTTATACTTGACCGAGATCTAGAACCACTTAGATGATACATGGAGGATTTCCCCAGAGACTATCCAAGTGTTTGGACAGATAGCCAATTTTCAAGAATTGCGCCACAACATGTGGGTGCAGGTGAAGAGGGAACCAACCAAGGAGTGGCTACAAATGAGTTACTGCATCACGACGCAGGATATACAGATGGAGGCCCAAGAGTGTCCTGAGGAATGGATATTTCTTGTAACCCTAAGGAAAGTGCCATGAGGACAGAATTAGATGCAGGACAGAACAATCCTTGTGCAACAGATAGGAAGAAACAGTGTGAGAAAAAAGAATAATTCCACACAAGGCCAAGTGGGGGGAAGCAACCCCATACAAACTAAAATCAATACACAAAATAAATCACAACGTGGTTCTACACGGGATCCACCGTGCATAGATCAAGAACCAAGAGGAACAACATAACAAGTGCGCACAAAAGAAGTACAAATGGAGACACAGGAAATACCCATGGAGGAAGAAATTGGGCAGGAGACATGCATGGATACACAGATTCCAAAGGCATCTAAACCATCATATTCCAATAGGAAGAGGATAGGGGAGAAAGAAAGTGGATCCAGGAAGAAGGTGAAGGCCCACAAAACACCAATGAACACATCAATGATAATATATGATGTGGAACTAATAGCCACGACAGTCTAATATCAACTACCAAAGGTATGGGATAATGAAGATAACCATAGGGCTTCGATTCTGGAGAAAATACAGGAAGTGAAAAATGCACTGGTGTAGTTGATTATCAAGGTAGAGAAGTCATCAAAAGACAAACCAACAAAAACTAAGGAAGGAGTTCATGTTGGAGAAACAATGCAAATTACAGTGCAGGGGGGCACCAATTTTATGATAACCCATGAGACATTGTTCATCAATGAGGAGGAAGCACAGAGGACCCTAAAGTAAATCAATACATTGGACTTGGTGTTTCCCAAGATCCCGACGAAGGCGCTCTATAAACTAGAGATTAGCGACGTGTAATAAATTCAGTCCAGGGAAAGGTATGATGCGATGAACTTACAGATAGAACAAGAGGAAAATATCACAGTGAAGGAAGAATCTAGCTGAGAAGGTTAGGAAAATAAGATAGCGCTATAAAAAGTAGAGGATATGGAGAAGTACATAGGTGCAGTATTTTGAACCATCCCAAACAATGCAGAGTAAGAGGGAGTATCTTCTGAAGAGAAAATGAGAAAATAATGCACACCTTGGCAAAATACAAGGACCAGATAAAGGAATTGGAGGAGAGCACAGTACCCACTACTCTTCTAGAAGTAGGAGGACAATGAGAACAAGACACAAAAGAATCTGCGAAAAGTATAGTGCAGGCCATACATAGGATGACAGAGCTGTTGGAAAAACGTGGCCAGTTGTGGACACAAATCTTAGAATATGGAAGCTTGTAGGACCTGTAATAAAGGGTAGAGAAGGTACATGCAATAATTATAGAATTAAAACAACGACAAAAGAAAATGTCACTGCCAGAAAAAATTAAGATAGTTGCAGAAATGAAGAACCTACAGGTTGAGGAAAAAGCAGTGTTAGCTGGGAAAATTTCACGACAAGCTTAGTTGGAGCCTCTGTAGGAAAAGGAAAAACAATTGGTCATGGATATCGATGTAGAAAAGATAAGGGTGGAGCAATTATGATTTGAGGGAGGATATATATTGAATCCTCCAGTCACCATGCAAATGGTAGAAGTCGTGATGGAGAAGAGCAACCAGGCTAAGGAGCAATGACATCATATACTAGAGATGTATGAAACACTTTCACAGGAAGTAAAATATGCAGTAGTCCATGAGTGAATCAGGATGAGTCACGATGTCATTATTGGAGGGATGTTGCCGCAATCCAATTTTGGGATAGAATCAAGGAATCACTGGAAAATAGTGAGCACGTCGGAATTAGAAAAAAAAAGTGTCGAAATTAGAGGAAAATCAACACCAAGAAAATCAGTTACAAAGTTGACAAACTGTTGTGAAACAACTGAAAAAGTGGACAAGTGTTGATTTGGAGAAACACTTGGATCGAGGACCAACAGAGATTAAGTCAAGGAGAAGGTGGAAAAACCTAATCCGCTTAGGGTTAGGGTTTTTGTAAGGGATTTGTCCCAATTTTTGTACAAGTAGAATGTATTAGGACGATGAGATGTTGGTCCCTTTTTATTAGTGAGTTATCCATTTCAGACATTCTGATAGTAGATTTATGAGAAGTTCTCAGAGTTGTGAGAGATATTTCAGTCCGTGGAAATCAAATTTAATGGAGGAAGGGTTTTACAGTGCACAACACTAGCTTTTGAAAGAATATGAAAAAAGAACCAACACGACAAATATTTGTGGGCGTAGCCTCAGGGGGGGTGAACCACAGTATATCTGTTTCCTATGTATTCAATATTTTTGATTGTATTTTCTTTAGTAATTTTATGATGAACATGTTAAATGATAAATGAAATAACACTACAAAATAAGAATAAACTAATGGAATCTGCAAAATAGATCTAAATAAATGAATGTTATAGCTAGTGTTTAGATCAAAATCTTGTGTTATAGTAGATAAATACTTTCCATTGAACACATGTGGCTATAATGGTTAATGAAGTCCTATTAGAATAGTTGTGACAATGGTCTGGATTAAGGTGTAATGAGGGTTTGAGGGCTAACAATGAGTAGATCCAATGCCTCTGAGAGAGAAACATATCCCATCCCATGGTTGCAGACATATGAGTCTTGTGTCCACCCATAGAATCCATCTGAGGTGAGATTGTACAATGCATTTTGTCTGTTGTGTTTCCTTCTGGTATCCAGAAGGGCCGATGGTCGAAAGGGTTTTTGGTAATCCTGTAGTTAGAACCTGGGTCAACCCATAGTAAACCAAAATTGGGATACCATCAAGTGAGTATTAAATAGGAGGATATTAAGAAGACAACATTTAGAACAAGGTATGGCTATTATGAGTTTACAATGGTGCCATTTGGGTTGTCAAATGCACTAGTTGTCTTTATGTGTTTGATGAATGGCATTTTCAGAAATTACTTGGATAATTTTGTCATTTTCTTCTTGGATGGCATACTTAACTACTCTAAGAATGAATAAGAGCATGAGAAACACCTGAGAATGGTGTTGTAAGTATTGAGGGAACATGAATTTTATGCCAAGCTGAGAAAATGCTCATTTTATCAGAGGAAGATACATTATTTGGGCCATATTATTTCAAAGGAAGGGATAGTAATGGACCCAGAAAAGATAAAATCCATTGAATATTGACCAACACCAAATAATGTGTCATAGGTGAGGTCAGTCATGGGACTTGTAGGTTACTACAAGATATTTATTGAAGGCTTCTCAAGAATTTCACACCCAATCACTTCTTTGCAAAATAAGGTGTGAAGTTCTAGTGGAATCTTTAATGTGAAGAAATATGTCAACACTTGAATAATTTGTTGACAAGTACACCAATCACTAGCACATTTTGATCAAATTTTGACGATGCGTTCGATGCAATTTCCACTTTATATTGTCAGGAGAATTACAAACAATGGACCCCTTCAAATGTCATTTCACATGACGTCTATTTTCTGATGACACGAATTTCATTTGTATTGCGACGTCTTGGACGTGGAAAGAGAGAGATCTTGGACGTGGAAAGAGAGACATCTTGGACGTGGCAAGAGCGACGTCTTGGACGTGGCAAGAGAGACGCCTTGGACATGGAAAGACCGACGGATTGGACGTGGAAAGAACAACGTCCTGGACATGTAAAGAGAGACGTCTTGGACGTGGCAAGAGAGATGTCCTAGATGTGGAAAGAGAGACGTCTTGGATGTGGAAAGAGAGACATCTGGGACATGGAAAGAGCGACTTCTTGGAGGTGGAAAGAGGTATCATTTCCAATGTTGTTTCTATGGAAGTGACACTCTTGGAGGTGACAAGAGCGATGTCTTGGAGGTGGCAAGAGTGACATTAATAGGTATCATCTTTGACGTGGTTTCTATGGGAGCGACACTCTTGGAGGTGGCAAGAGCGACGTATTAGAGGTGGCAAGACCAATGTTAAGAGGTATCATGTCCGACGTGGTTGCTATGGGAGAGACACTCTAAGACGTCGTAATAGAGACTATGTTGTAGGTATTTAAAAAGAAAATATAATATCAATATTGAGAGGAACAAATACATTAGCCTTTGCTAAGATACTATCCATATAAATATTTAAATATATATCATCGGTCTTAGGCAAGGTTGGTTGAGGAGGAGGACTAACTTCCTATGGTAAAGGGGGTTTTTTCAAGATCAACCACAACAACTTTCTTTTCAACAAGAACAAAACAAACCAAAAGACAGTCCACCTTTTCCAAAACGATTGGAACAGAGTGAGACAACTCCTCAGCTAGATTTTGACTTCTTAGGAAAACTTCAGAACTTATGTGTCAAAATTCCTCTAATCCAAACAATCAAATATGTTCCTATCGACAGTAAGGATGTTAGAGATCTATGCCTAAAGAAACAAGGAAGAGGAAAGATCCACATACCATCCATGTCATAGATCGACTTGCTGATCTTATGCTGGGAAAAGTTCTTACTCCCAAATATTCCGATCCAGGCATACCTATAGTAGACATCCACATAAGAAATCAACTGATAGCCTGATATAAAACATTTTTATTAGCCTAGGAGCATCCATCAATGTCATTACTAAAGAAACCATGGAAAAACTAAAGCTCCAAAAGATACAAAGGAAAACCCCTATTGTTCTCCAGATGGCTGACTGATATACTGTTAAGCCATAAGGGATGTTGGAGGAAACTGTGGTCTCAATAGACTCATGGGAGCACCCTCCAAACTTCATGGTGCTACAAAAAAAATCTAGACTCGGTGATTGTCCTTTGATCCTTGGTAGATATTTGTTGGCAATAGTTGATGCTTACAATAGTTGTAGATAAGGAGATATGACTATCACTCATGGTCAACCTCTCAAGAAATTCTTTTTTATACTCCAGCTAAACCATTCCTAGAGACTGAGGAAAATAGTGTTTTAACAACCTCATTTTTTCTTTGTCTTTGATAGAAGAAACTTGTCTCCCCATTGGCTCAAATTATCATTTCATCAGCATAGGGTTCATCTTCTACATCATTGTTAGAACCTATTCCTATTGATTTTGGAATTATTTGGGAGCTTTAAAATCATTGAGAAATGATTTATTTGGGAGCTTTAAAATCATTGAGAAATGATTGGAGACATCATGAACAGTTCAAGTTTAAGTTCGAAGCTTGAATTTGTAGTCTTGTATGCAAATTGGGGTAATTTAACACATATCTCGTTGTTTAAATTGAGTTAAGGAAATGAATGGCAAGTGATTTCAATTGGAACAAATAGAGTTCTACTCCATTGGCACCAATATTGCTTTGTTATTTACAATGTTGACATTTGCATTTTAATAAAGGATATGTCTTCAATTGGAGTTTGTCGGTTTTAAACCCTTGTCATTGTAAAAGTCTCCATTGAATCATTTCCATACCCTTCCACATTATCATCTGTGTTTTTTGTGCATAATTAGTTCTCTTACAACACAAAATCCTTTCAAGATGCTATACAAGCATTGCATGCTTCTATGTCTATGTGAAGCTTCATTACCAGATTCATGCTTGATCTTAGTCCTTGATTAAAAAATTTCAATCTAGGTTGGGGAAAATTCAATTTGTTTTATTCAATAGCGATATTGACTTTCTCAAAATCTTGCAAAACATTAACACTCCAAAAGGTAGGTTGTTACACAATTCTTTTGTTGTTTTGGTGGATCAATCCAGGGGGTGAGCCACCTCATGAATATTTCAAAAGAATTCACCCCTATCACCTATTTGTTGTTTTCATACAAAGTCCCAGAGCTTTCCAATCTTTGCAATCACATTGAAGTATTTTTGGC
>CBVK0101161727.1:0-13438 GCA_900067695.1 Picea abies | reverse complement strand
TTCGGGATAGTGTGCAAACCACTCTTTGCAAAATTACTCCAGAACTGTTGTCTATCTTTACAAGGACCATAAATATTGAGGAAAGCCATCTCCTTTTTTGTGGATGCACAGCTACCAATTAATAAAATACCGCTGACAGTCAGAAAAGGCTTTAATTCGAGGATGTTTGGATCCCAAGCAACTAGTAAGCCTCCCAAAGTACCTAAAGAGTTTACAGTAGTAGCAGCCCAAGAGGGACGAAGTTGGAGTAAAAAATCTCTAGCTTTTTTTTCATCCGATAGAGTCTCTTGAAAAAACACAATGTCTGGCCTTGAACGATCCAGCAATCTATGAACCAAGGCAGCTTTGAGGGTGCCTCCGATCCCTCGGATATTCAATGAGAGCAAAATCATCACTTTGCCCTTGTTTGGGCCTTCAATGCTCTAAGGGCCCCTGAAACCGTGGAAGTGGGAACACAAACATCTTCTGTTTGACTTGAACTAATCTGTTTCTTCCGAGAACTTCTAGTTTTGACAGGTGATAGTTCAGAGGCCAGACCTCGTGACCAAGAGAAATCTTTTCCCCCCTTACCGACAATCTAAGTGGATGTTGAACCAATTTTCGAAGAGGAAACAACTGCTTTCTTTCTAAGAACTACAGACAATGGCTGTGGGAGCCCGAGGACAGAATGGTTGGGTAACAAGGAGTCCAGGGTTTCTGTAAGTAATGAGGCCTCCTCCTCGGATTCTCAATAGCCTGGCAGGATGGCTGAGTTGTGGAGCACGTCTTCCACAGTGGAAGTGGATGGCACCAGATTATTGTCAGAAAGAGAAGGTGGGGAGTGAACCGGTTTAGGCTGCAAAGGAAGGGACGGATGGTCTAAAGGCGGAAACAGTCTGGAAGGCAAAGAAATTGAAACAGCAGGGTCCTCTGACTCCGGTAAAAAAGTGTGCACTGGAGTAACAGGCATAAGGACCGACGGTAAGGTTCCAGGATGGCTTTCTGCCAGACAGCAAAGTGCAGAGGATGTCGTAGAGAAACAAGGAGGACTAAGGATTAAAGGACTAGTGATGGGTTTTTTCAAAAGAGTAAAGGCCCTTAACCATTCTGAACAATTGAAGGCTACCTTCTCATCCCCGGACAAAGAATTAAACAAAAGAGGACAGATTCTCTGTAACTTACAAGTAATATTTGAATATGGCTCGATCAAGGAGGACGAGGCTCCCAAAGACCCATGCATGAAATCCAGGGAGGTGTCCAAATCAGTATACTCAAGGGGACTCCTCTGCAGCTCGTCCTCTTCAGATAGCTCCTCCAAGAGTTTCCCCTTACAGTCGCGATGAAGGTGTCTAGTTTTACGACAAAGGTTGCAGCGAAAAGGCAACCCAAGATAGTCCAGTGGCTGGGTAAAGGATCGCCCTCTCCATTCAATCTCAATCGTTTCCGACAAACCATTGAAAATGTCCACCTCCACTAGAACACGACCCATCTTTCGAACCGGGGAGCTGAGAGCTTTAGGGTCAAGTGTAATGAACCTCCCTAAAGTGTCGCCAATGGCCCTTAAAGCACCTTCATTCCATAGATACAGTGGGAGACCAAGAAGAAGTACCCAGAGGTGTCTAAACTAAAAGAACTCTGTATCCGGATTGAAAGTAATCCTCCACCGCTTCAGCATCAGACTACTGCCCCCAAAAACCCAGAGCGAACTAAGTAAGAGGGAAGCGTCCTCGGGAGAGTTGCAAATAAACCCCAGCCACCCTTTAGTAAGGTATAAAACCTCAGAGTGATACCCAAGGAGGGGAAACCAATGCAGCTTTATCCAATCCTCCAGAGAGCCTTTGCTCAGGGACTTATAAGATAATCGACCAACAAGAGAGCAGAGGGCCATTCTGCAAGTATCCTCTAAACCCACGTCATTGCCTAAAACTAGGCGTTTAGCCTTCTGGTTTGTCTTCCATAGCTTTCGACGGAAGGGAATCGACTGGGTTTGAACAGACTGGTCCTTGATGCCTCCCAGAGCAGTCTCGGAAAAGTTTGGCAGCCCTGGAGGCCCAAAAGTCATCTGGAACCTGGCTCTGCAACCCTTAGAGGGAATAGGGACAGTCTTGAGAGAGGTAGGTTGTAGTGAGGGGAGAAGAGAAGGTATACCAGGTGCACTAGTCAAGTTAGAAGGCTTGGGTTTTGAAAAAGGTGCTCCTCCCGATGACCCCTTCTGTAAGTTATCCACAGATTCAAACAACCCAGCTTGCCTCCAAATAACCTCGTCCTCCGGGTTCAATAGTGCCTTTAACTTTGGATCCATGTTAAGAGAAAATGAAAAACCGAAAAGTCACTAAGGCCAGACAAAAAAACACACTATGTCTGACAAGAAAGCAGACCAATAAACAAACATCCGAGACCCCAGGTGCGGCCACTCAGCTGAAAAAGACTCCACTCTTTTTTAAAAAATATACCAACACCCCATCTTCTCGGGGTTTGCAGGTCGAAAGAGGATAAAACAACCAATGTATATCCAGCGCTTTCCTCAGTACCACTGGATAAGGTAAGGGTACCCCACCCTCATAGAAGAGGGGACAAGAGTCAGACAAAAAAACAGAACTGGGTCAACACTGCAAGCATCAGAGCGTTGTACCTCTTTAGAAAACTATTTGCTCGTCAGCTAATCCGTGATTCAGTGTTCTGGATGACTATGGACTGAGAAGACCGGGATCTCTGCACAATATTTGAAATGGAAACTCCCGCCTAAAATGCTCGGCTCTCTGGCTCGCTCCATCACGTTTTTGTTTGTTCTCAATTCATTCATAACTTGAAACTTCGATCCTTTATTCAATAATATGTTGCCTTTAAAAAAAAACTAAGTCATCTCCATATGGTATAGACACGTTGATTAATTGGAACCGCCATAGAATTTAAGTTTCATATAGTATAGACATGTTGATTAATTGGAACGAAATTTAACTTTCATATAACATCGATATGTTGATTAATTTTAATGGAATTTAAATTTGTATAATGATTAATTTTAATGAAATATAAATTTATATAATAAAAAAATAAAATTTCAAATCAATCAAAACTATAACCTCTTTTAACTAAATTACAAAAACTTTAAAGACGTTTTTGTTCTAGTCCGCGCTTGGATTTCAATAACGCCAGTATTCACAAATTGACTCTCCAATCTTCTGTTGTTAGTTACCTTAACGACTCTTCCAGAATCGTACCCAGGCGTGCAGTGGAAAAGCTAATATTGAATATTGATTGATTTACTGTTCCAGATAATAAGTGAAAATACTTTTACATATTAACTAGGTTTTCAATAATATCATTGTTATGTTAATGAAGTGTGTTTTAAATTATAATAACTTTATTTTTTTAAATGAAGTTATTATAAGATAACTCAATTTTTTTAAATTTATTTATTTATTCTATATTTTAATTATATAGATTATTTTAAAATAAATCAAACTTAAGAGAAAATTCTTAAATTTTAAAATTAAATTTAGTATTAATTAAATAAAATAAAATTTATTAAATTACAAGTTTTGTTTGTTACTCATAAATTGTTTGTTACTCATAAAGATAAAGGTAAGAAACCAAAAAACTTAAGAAAGAAATACAATATAATCATATAAAGTAAAGAGATTGTTAAGGAAGAAATACAATGTAATCATCTAAAGTAAAGAGATTGTTAGATGGATTTAAGATCATTTTAATTGCAATTTTTGTGATTTTAATTAACAATATTAGTATGAAAAGCTCCCTAAAACTATTTATACATTTCTATTGGCTTATTTAAGATTTTATTTTAACTGGTAAAGTGTAAACTAGGTTTCACTCAAAATCATTAAATACCCGAAATTGTTTGTGTTTTGTACAAATTCTTGCTCACGTGAGTTTATAGGAGCAGAGGGCCATTCTGCAAGTATCCTCTAAACCCACGTCGTTGCCTAAAACCAGGTGTTTAGCCTTTTGATTTGTCTTCCACAGCTTTCGATGGAAGGGATTCGAATGGGTTTGAACAGACTGGTCCTTGATGCCTCCCAGAGCAGTCTCAGAAAAGTTTGGCAGCCCTGGAGGCCCAAAGGTCGTCTGGAACCTGCCTCTACAACCCTCAGAGGGAATAGGGACAGTCTTGAGAGAGGCAAGTTGTAGTGAGGGAAGAAGAGAAGGTATACCAGGTGCACTAGTCAAGGTAGAAGGCTTGGGCTTTGAAAAAGGTGCTCCTCTCGATGACTCCTTCTGTAGGTTATCCATGGATTCAAACAACCCAGCTTGCCTCCAAATAACCTCGTCCTCCGGGTTCAATAGTGCCTTTAACTTAGGATCCATGTTAAGAGAAAATGTAAAACCGAAAAGTCACTAAGGCCAGACAAAAAAAAAGACACTACTTCTGACAAGAAAGCAGACCAATAAACAAACAACCGAGATCCCAGGTGCGGCCACTCAACTGAAAAAGACTCCACTCTTTTTTTTAAAATATACCAACGCCCAATCTTCTCGGGGATTGCAGGTCGAATGAGGATAAAACAACCTGTGTATATCCAGCGCTTTCCTCAATACCAATAGATAAAGTAAGGGTACCCCACCCTCACAGAAGAGGGGACAAGAGTCAGACAAAAAAACAGAACTAGGTCAACACTGTAAGCATCAGAGCGTCGTGCCTCTTTAGAAAAACTAATTGCTCGCTAGCTAATCCGTGATTCAGTCTTCTGGACGACTATGGACTGTGGAGGCCGAGATCTCTGCACAATATTTGAAATGGAAACTCCTGCCTGAAAAGCTCAGCCCTCTGGCTCGCTCCATTCACTCTCAATAAAGCACTTCCAAGGGATGTTGTCGTATGTTATTTACTTATTTTATGCACAATTAATAAATTGCATTTGCATTTTTAAGTAGAATAGACATTTGCAAGTATATGAATGTCATGCTATGTAATTATTTATGCATTTTGATTTAGTATCATAAATTTTTAGTGAGTCATTTTAGTCGTGACGTGACCAAGTTGGGGTCTCGGTACGTTACAAAGATTGAGAGGAAATGGGAATTTAGATATATCTCACCAATTTTATCTCTTCTCCACGAACATGAGAGAATATACTCCATACCTCCACCTAAAAATATGTGTCAAAGTGTTTGCACTCAAGATAGCATTAAAAAGAAAATACACTTGTCATATTTATATATGAGGACACTCGTATTTCATAATAGCATGGCTACATGCAATATTTATTATTTTTTGCATTTGAATAGGGCTGGCACCACAACATTAATTCTGGCACCACAATGTTAAGTCGGCGCTACACTTGAGAAATTGCCAAAATACTCAATGTATTCTTTCTTCTCCGCTCATTGATGGATGGATCCCTCCATCGAACAATGCCTCTTTCATACCATTATTGGAATGCGTCACTGAAAGGCCATTTTGATAATATCACTATTGCGTTGATTGTACTCCCTTGCAAATACAAATGGAATAATTCCTTGAGGCAACGTAGCCTGCACAATTGTTGTCGGTGACGGGCGTGAAGAATCGGCACCAATCTTGACAATTGAAAACAATGTAAACAAGAATGAATGCAGTGAGGGCGTGGAGGTGAGGATTCCATATTTAAAATGGACTGAGTTGTACCAGGTGATAAATGGATCGAGTAAAGAGGCCAATGAAAGGAAGAGGTTGGTCACTCGGTCAGTGAAGAGGACGAACACATTGACCATGAGGAAATGATGAGAGTTGCTCACTGTTAATATCAGAGGAGATTCGAGGTCGGTACCAAGGAGTAGAGGACTATCCTTCCAGTGAAAATTTTATTGAGAGTAACGTGAGGAAATTAGGGTTTGTGTGAAGATTAGGGTTTAAGAACATGAAGAGCGTGAGTAAGGACTGAAATACAGGCTGGTAATTGGAAACATATTCAGAGATGAGGTAGAAGGCAGATAATCCAAACCTTAACGCCTCTACAGGGAATAATGAGAGAATGAATGACAAACTGGCGCACAATGGTAGGTAGACAAGGAATTTTCTAGTGACAGATCAAAGTAGGGCGTTTTTTCAAACTGGACAGAGGATTTTCTACAGGAGAATGAAAATGCCCAAGGAATAACAAGACAAAAATCAGTTATGGAAAACCCCCATAGAATAATTAGGCATCCTAAGAACTAGGCACTTTGATACTACTATTAGAGTACACAATCAGAGATAAGCCTGGAATGTGTATTTTATTAAACATATGACACATATATATACATTCAGATGACTTTTGGATTCCTATTCCAATGTCTCTTGGACTCCCTACAATAGTTAAGTCTTATGATGTTTCATAAATGGATTACAATTCCAATACATTCAAAGATCAAGCACATTGACATCAGGTACCATTGGATTCAACAGTTATTGGAAGGACATTTTAACATGAAAAAGATTCATACGCTTACCAAAATTATGCCAAGAGACAAGCAAGCACTGTGTCGAAGCTTTGCAGGCTCGGGGTGACTTGATGAGTAGGTTTAGGCAAGGTTTAGCAAGAAAGAATTCATCTAGGAGCCTTCATTTAACTTCAAGTGGAAGAATGTTAAACAGTGAAGCTAAATGAAGGTTCCAGAAACCGCTCTGAAAAACTAACTCACCTCTGATTCACAAATTCTAGAAGCCACTATCACCTACGGTTTGAAATGTCAAAGAAGCCTAGAAATTTATGGTGAATGAATTAACATTGAAAGCTCTGGTATTCGAAGACTCCAAAAAAAAATTAAACCTATAAATATAAGTAATTCTTTCCATTTGTTGTGTTGTGTGTAATGGAAAGATGAATTATGCATATAATCAGTTCTATTTTTCTCCATTTCCATTGTTTTTCTCCTTCGTTTCTTTTTCTATTTTTATTTTTTATTTTACTGTGATATTTCTGATTTTGTAGCATTGGGTGTTTTGAGAAGTTTTATCTGCATACTTATTGGGTGATCTCAATTATTGTAGAGCGATTATCAGGACTTGGAAATCTCTATGGCCAATTTTAACTCAAACAATTGTACGCTTGGAGATCCTTGTGGCCTTGGAGATCCCTATGGTCAATTTTAACTCAAACAAGCCACATGTGGAAATGTCCCTACCACATACTAGGGTTTTGAGAAAAAATTGAACTGCAGATCATGCAAACCTAATATTATGAATTGATTGTCTTTGATTCCTTAGCATTGAAAATCATTTGTTTCAGGGATTGACGCGTGTTGCGTTGTCTGATCTGCGTGAATCTCAAGAGAGAGATTGGATAGCGTCCAGAATAGATCAGTTGGTAGAGAATCTCAAGAGAGAGATTGGATAGCGTCCAGAATAGATCAGTTGGTAGAGTTGGATGAAGACCGTAGACATGCTTTTGATCACTTAGCAGAAAAACAGGAAAAGGTCAAAGGAAAATTCGACAGAAAGGCTCGTCTTGCAGTTTGTTTAGGTGACTCCGAGTGCGGGAAATGGTGTCTAGTCATTGGTAGGAGTAAAAGTAGGCACAACATTCTTCTCTCTCAGGTTCGAAATCTTTAGAAATTGTGAAAAATTTTCTAGTGTTTACAATTTGAAGGTGGCAGCTCAATATTATGTGAGGCTTTTATTGCACATTAAGATGCATTTAGTATATCATAGTACACTCTTTGCTTTTTCCTTGAGACTGGCCTTGTGTCACCTCTAATTGGTTATCATGCTTTTCCAGTGGGGTCTTTGCTTAGTTGGAATCCAAACTCCCCTTAGCCCACCCCTCCTTCCTCTCAAAGAGATGGCTAGACGTCTGGGGTTTCAAATGGGAAAGGATTTGAAATAAAATGGGTTTGCTTCTCGGCACGGCATACTATTTTTGTTGCGTTCTCCTTTCCCGTGATTCTTAATAGATAAAAGAGGATTGTTTCATTTCCGCTTCGATCAATTCCCGCACCCGCGGTTCCTTCTCGTAGTAATGGGTAGGCATGCTCTAACCAAGTAATCGGGCTATAGCATTCATTCATAGATCTCTAGTTCAAAATACCTTCAAGTAGAGAGATAGTCGCCTCGACTGCAACGTGACCAGCAACCCGTTTATAGTGATGCATACCAGAGACATGATGTTGACAACCACTCACCACGTGTTTTAAAGTCATGGCTTACATATGGAAATATGCAATAACGTGTGGTGTGATGAACCTTCATGGAGTATTCTCTGGAAATATTAATGATACATAATTCCAATATCAAAAATTTGAAATCACAAGGGTTTGGCATACCAGAACAATTGGAATTCTAACTTTTGGCATTACAAGTGGTGGTCCTTTGGGAGTTAGGGGCGTGAATGATGAAGCTTGTGAGATCTTCCTCTTCTGCTTTATTCCCTGCTTAGAATATACTTGCGACCAGTGGAAGCTTGAGGTACCAGGCTTGCATGAAGATCTCTAACCAGGATGTTTAAATGCTTTTCCTCCTCTTCCTTAAATGTAGACCAGAACCTCGCTCTTCCTCCTTAACATTTTCATTCTTTGTTTTCAATTTGCCCTTCATGATTTTGTTGTTACAAAAGAATATGAGGCAAATACGATTTATAGTATTACATTTCATGTATATCGATCATATTCACATTTGGTAATATGAAGGATTCATTTTTCTCATAAATTTATGCACCATGCCATAAATAAGTTAATGATTAAATGTTTTATGTCCATGTGATATTACACTACTCATTATCCAACAAACAAATAAATAAGTTAATGATTAAATCTTTTATGTATGATTAAATCCTTTATGTACATTTGACATTACACAATTCATTATCCAACTGTTGAAATGCATATTTAATGGCATTTAAGAAGAAAATTGACTTTAATGATTAATACATTCATTGCCTTGCTGTGTTTTATTTAAGATTTGTTATCTTGGTTTTGTCAGGAACAAGTGCCAAAGAAATATAACGATGGCAAGGAAAACAAACATATTGAAGAAAGTGTTCCAGAGGTTGCTACAGATAACGCTGACGATGAAAAACCTGCTTCAAGATAATCAATTTTTCCTTCAATCGACAAATTTAAAGCTATTTATTTGGAGGTGTGTTTCTCTATACAGGGCCTATGAGCCTAGTAGTCTACAGATTATTTATTGCTAGGCCAATTAAAGTTGGGATGTTCTTGGGTTCAATTCCAATCTGTTTAATATAGTCTATCTTCATGGCATCTAGGATTTCAGTATGAAATAGCTCCAATGCAGAAACTAGCATAAAACTTAGTTTTGGGTTTTCAAGATTTCTACTTTTATTTAACTTGTGAGTGAAGTATGGTTTTTGTGTTCTCTATAAAGGATTATAAATTTGTTTTATACGCATATTATTTCAAAATTATTGCTTAATGTTGGGCGTCACCATCAAACACACAACAAACACCGAATGAGATACTAAATACAATAAACACAATAATAACTATGAGAGCATCCCATACACACCACGTTCCTGGGAGCCAATTTGAGACAGAATCCCTAGATAACAGTTGTCGCAATCCATTTCATTGGAACGTAAGAAAAATCCTTACCCAATCACAGCCTTAGGCCGCCATTGAAGACCCTGATACTTGAACGCGGATTCACTCACAAAAAATCCTTTGTCGTCGATCCATCTCTCAGGCCTGGATCAAATATCTCTCGTCAAGAAAATAGTCATCTGCTTCAACTTTCTTGTGTTCTACCGGAACGGAGGGATAAAGTCTCAGCGACTCCGACAACGCGCGGCTTGGAGATAATGCATCTGCTCCAGATATTCGAGACTAAAACTGAAGCTTGCAAATTATCAGGAAGGTCTTTAAAGATCCATCCAAGCCATCTTATAGAATATATGTTCCACCTCAATATGTCAAAGAGATATTCCACAACCAGAAAAAGGAATAAAATGTACATCGCGATTAATAATGCATAACATGAGACTTAATTCCAAATATTTAACAGGAATATCAAAAGCATCATCCATAAGAATGGATTTCCAAATATTTCCAAATGAAGAAACTTCTCGTGTAGCCTATTCAGAAAGATCGAATCTCTTACCTGCCTCCTTTCTCTTGAACGTGCTACAGATTCTAGATTCTTGATCATATGCTTCTAGCGCCGCTCCACGGTATGATTTATTATAGACTCGCACCCTCGTTTCTTCCAGACATGGTGTTCGGAGTCGGAAGATGCGGCCATGAGAGGGATGTCATTATTATTGTTTGCATGAGCCGATAATTCCCCAAATTGTTGGTGTTCGTTGTGAAATTGCAACCATTCTAGATGCTACAGTTTTTGACCTGCAAGCACAGAATCCATTGCAAATATAGTCAAGTTTCCATTTTTTTCGCAGTCCAGGCTCTTCCTCGTCATACTCTCGCTGCCCAATGTTAGAATAATATGTGTGCTTGTTTCACCAAAATAATTCTGGAAGCAAACCCTATAACCAATAGCCAACCAAGGTAGAGTACCTCTCTCCAGAGCTAGCATACCTAGTAGAAAGTCCAAACCATAACCAAGCATAAATTCCAACCATAACCAAAGACTAATTCACCACTGCAATAGTTGCATACCTAGTAGAAAGTCCAAACCATAACCAAGCATAAATTCCAACCATAACCAAAGACTAATTCACCAGTGCAATAGTTGCATCTCTCCTCCACTCATGTGCACTACTTTGAGAGTGACAACTACTTGTCCTTATGCAATTGTGAGAGTGAGAGTGACAAATGAGCTCTAGCGCCCTCTATTTATACTACTCCAACTCTGAGAGTGACAAATGAGCTCTAGCGCCCTCTATTTATACTACTCCAACTCCATGACTTCTCTTCCTGGAGGATGATAACTCAACATTAATTATTCTCTTGAATCAACTTGTCTTATAGGGTTATTATCCAACATTTTAGGGTTTCTCTTGCTTCCTGAAATATTCTAGTCTCATCAAAGGTTACACATAGAGGTTAATACCTCATGCTGATACCATAATATCAACACTTCGTCCTAGCTAGGGAGGTATTAAAGGCAACTATCTTGAGCACAAATAGACCATTCAACTGGTAGCATCATCATAGCCACACAGGCTATCTCATGATCATGTAGATCAACTTATGAGCAACATCACCACTATCAATATCATCTGATAGCATCAACTGCATCAGCTCTCGAGGTCATGCTCCATTTGAGAAATCGAGCATGATTTTGACTAAGTCACTCACTCAACAGAGTGATACAAGAACCATTCTTCTAATATGGACATAAGTCCTAGAAGAATAGTTGTCCCAACAAATGTTGAAAGCCCCGCAATGGGATACAAGGATCATTCTTCTAATCCGTACATACGCCCTAGAAGAATGATTGTCCTCCCAGATGTTGAAAACCACGTCATAGGATACAAGGGCCATTCTTCTATTCCAGACATACATCCTAGAAGAATGAATTTCATGGACCATTTTCCCTCTGGCCACTACTGTGAACTCAAGGAAAATATATGTTCTGTACCAATCTCTGCACTCTGGTCACTGTTGTGAACTCAGGGAGACAAACCATTCCTCTAATCTGGACATGCGTCCTAGAAGAATAGTTGTCCTAGACCATTCTTCTAATCCAGATATACTTCTTGGAAGAATAGTTGTCCATGGTACATTAATAAACTGTCAACCTAGACCATTCTCCACAGGGAGAATGTTTGTCCACCAACAATATTTCAACCTAGACCATCCTCCACAGGGAGGATGTCTATCCAACAACACTCTGACTTGCCTGGACCATTCTCTGTCTGGAGAATGTTTGTCCATCAACACACTGACTATCCATCTAGCTGGAAATCATCTCCAACACTAGTGGTAGTCTCCATTGAAATCAGATAGTAGCATACAACTTCCACAATGCCATTTGATAGAACACAATTGTGTCTATTCATAATAGTATACAACTATTATCCAGTGGTACACAACCACTCCTAGTAGCACACGACTATTAACCAGAGACACATAGTCACTACCAGTGGTACACATCCACCACAATTGCATACAACCATTGTCTAGAGACATACAGTGTCCACAACAACCATATCATATGATATCATCCTGCATAAAAAAAATATCATGATAAAAATCGAGTCATCTAGACCATTCTTCCACTCACATCAATGAGATATGGAAGAGTATCTACCCTCGGAAATTTAAACATTGGCCATGGGTTTTCTAGACTATTCTTCTCAAGAATAGAAGAATAATTGTCCCTGATTTATGAACATGGACCATTCAACCTAGTTAGGCCATTCTTCCGGCACAATTCACAGTGCAAGCTGGAGAGAATGAGTCTTCCCTAGGGAATGGCTGTCCCTGATTGTTGAACCTGGACCATTCAACCTAACTGGGCCATTCTTCCAGCACGATTCACAGTGCAACCTGGAAAGAATGAATCTTCCCTAGGAAATGACTATCTGGACCATTTCCTAAGGAAATGATTGTCCTACACCAACCTCCTACATCGGACCATTCTTCGAAACTTATCACAACTGTGAACTTCGAAAGAATGATTGCCCGAAGCGGCGAACCATTATGCTTGACCACTTCTTATATTGACTTCCAAGGAGAATGACTGTCCTAGACCATTCCCCCACACTGGACACAAGGTGAATCATTTTCTATGGTACATCAACAATCTTTCGGACCATTTTCGTTACGAAAATGACTGTCTGTTCTGGACCATTTTCTGAACTAGAAAATGATTTTCCATCAGAAATCTTAGACCATTTTCCGGAATGGAAAGTGACTACCCAACCTGGACCATTTTCCAAACTGGAAAATGGTTGTCCATCAAGAATCTTGGACCACTTTCCGGACTGAAAAGTGACTGTCCATCAAGAATCTTGGACCACTTTCCAAACTGGAAAATGATTGTCCATCAAGAATCTTGGACCACTTTCCAAACTGGAAAATGACTGTCCATCAAGAATCTTGGACCACTTTCTGGACTGGAAAGTGACTGCCTAGACTGGACCATTTTCCAAACTGGAAAATGACTGTCCATATATCAATAACATATCAATTCTCCCTCCCAACCTAAAGAGTTATCACTTCTCTTTCCAATAAGGAAGTCATCTTCACGAGTCCCAGCTTGTCCCAAAAGTATGCACACTTTTCATCTTGGACAGAGGCTTTAGCAAAATATATGTTATATGCTCATCTGTGGAGATATACTGGAGAACTACTTCTCCCCTCTGGACTTTATCACAAAGAAAATAGTACTTGATCTCATTGTGCTTCGACCTGTCATGGAACACTGAGTTCTCTAATAGCTTCACACAGTTCTAATTATCAAAATATATCACGGTTGAATCCAACACCTGATCAAACAGTCCAGAAACCAGCTTACGGAGCCACATTGCTTTCGTACAAGCATCACAAGATGCAATATGCTCTTCTTTTGCAGTGTTGAGTGCAACAGACTTATGTTTCCCACTAGCCCATGATATCG
>CBVK0101161723.1:0-10415 GCA_900067695.1 Picea abies | reverse complement strand
ATATTTTATATTGAGTCTTTAGCCTCCAGAAAGAGAAGTTGGCCCAGACAGCCTGGAGAGAGCAGTATAAATATATGGCACCAGAGCTCATTTGATACACACAAGTCGAAATTGCAGAAATCCAGTAGTGCGCAAGTCTAGGGAACAGCTGCAGTTGCAATTACTGCAACTTGTAATTTCAGTCTTTCTGGGTTGGACTTTCTGATCAGTCTTGGTTATCTTTGCTTGGTGCATTAGCCTTGGTTGGCTATTGATTTGCAACCAAAATTCTTCTCTTTGTCAAGGTTAAGGTGCTTGGAGGTGGCATTTGTGCCTATGGTTGGGTGACAATATTGCTATATTGTCTATGGTTAAACGAACACACCCACTTTTCTAACAAGGTCATAACATCAAAGTCCACTTATGCTATTACATTGAATTTGAAAACCTTTATGCACAAGTTCAAAAATATTTGGATGAGGTCTAAGTTGATGTGGATCATATGGCTCATGTGGCTATTGTGGTTGTTGGGATTATCAATAAGGTGCCTTCTTTTGAGTTGCACCTCCTAAGGGTGAAGGATAAACCACCAGTCTCCATATATGTTGAGAATTGTAACAAGAGGTGGATTAATTGGAATATTGATAAAGAAAAGGCCATAGTTGGCTTGAGCATAATCAAAGTATTTATAGACGATATATCTTGGATGGTGACCTATAGTTTGCTACTCCTTGGGATGGAAAATTGTTCTTGCACCCCACTAAAAATATGCCAGGCCATTGAGGGTGGAAATAATTAAGGCCCCCATAATAGAAGACAAGGGAGTCATACCCTCGACCTCACAAGTCATATGACAAATACAACCCATGAAGGTAACATCGACCATCTTTAATTATATGATTTCCTCCCTACCCTAGTGGACCATTAAGAGAAGATTATGCTAGACATGTAATTTTAATTCTTGAAGGGTGGGAAGGACATCCAAGCAGACAAATGGCAACAAAGGTAAGCTATCAATGACTACACTAAAGGGGCCCCTCATCAAGAAGTATCACAAAACATATCTTTCTTTGCACAACTTCCACCCAAGTAGTGAATACCATCATGATCGTTAAGCTCCCATACTTAGTAGTTATCAAGATAGATGGGACCACCTACCCAACACCTACAAGGGAATGGTTCTATATCTAGAGAGGGGCAGAAGTAAAAAGATGACCATTTTTAGTTGCCTCACATCATAGCTTTCTTATGTTTGTGATGATGGTTAAGGAATTAGTTTGATAGCCCAACTAATCCCATAAGATTCCAGGGCTGACTAGCTTGTGTTTTGAAGTAAATAAAGTTTATAAAAAGAGGTTGTGACAATGACACAAAGATCGATAGTTTTTGTGTTGTTATGCTGCTGGAATTTTGAGAGATCAGTGCCCCATATTGTAATAGTTTCATTTGGTTTTGCCTTAGGTGGATCTATCACATTGGTTCCATCTTTCCCCTTTTATGATTCTCATTATTTTCTGTAAGCATGGTTTTGAATGATGAAGTGTGAAAAAGGGTGTCTATAAGCCCAACGTTGAGATTTATAGTTCTTTTTGTTTTCGTTATTGTATTAAATGAACCGTTGAGTTTATTCTTGTAATTAGCGTTGAGACAATTTGCCACTAATAAATGAATAAATATCAAGCAAGTTATGTTGATTTCCCTTTTATTTTCTATCTCATATAGTGTTAAATGAATTAATGGATCTATGTTTGTGTGCATGTCCATTTAATTTTTTGTCTAATGAACACAAACATTAGGAAAGTAGTGTTATATCTCCTCTTGAATTTGTGTTCATTGTTTTTATCATATATTTCTCAAGGATGAATCAAGATTAAGGCACCCTTCTGAAATGAATCAATGGATTCTATGTCCAACAATTTTCAATAACTAATCTTGGTCATTCCAAACCAATATATACACCACCTTTTTTGTATCTTGTTGTGGTAATTACAATAATAAAACTAGTCTAAGCTTAATAAAATATATCTTAGATATTTAAAAGTACCACCTCCCATCTCAAAAGTCGGCTTAAAAATCTAAAATGACATGGAAGTGTTTCTCACACATTATGCCTCGACATTTGTTCATATAAAAGCAAAAACAAGAAACAACAAAGACAACATATCACATTCAACATCATACCATTGCCCATATCCCCTGCCAATTACGTTCAACAATTTAACAAATTCTAAATGCAACATTTTAATTTATTTTCATATCTATTATGCTCTACTAAAGCCTAAATTGAATAATATTATTATCATTCTTGGGAATATGTCACTATAAAAATTTCAAAGAATTTCAGTAAAAAACACCCATGTAATCAAAATTGAACATCGCATTGGTGGAAAAATCAAAATTGAACATCGCATTTCCATTCGTTGCGAAATATAGGGAAGTGAAGAACGATAAATAAAAACGAGGTACATACACACAATGAATATTGATATGAATACACCACTATACGCACGCGGTCGATAAAATCCGCGCTTTCAATAAAGCCAACAACCATCATAGAACATTCAAAATTCAACTGTACTTTGCATGTACGCATAACCCAAACTTCTGATTTCACAGGACAGATGTTCCCATGTTGTAGCAGCCTACATATAGACATCTACTGACTGTAACACTGGTGTTTTTTCACTGAATTTTCCGGAGAAGCTGGCTATGAAAGGAAGAGGGAGAAGCTGAGGTGACTGGAGTTCAGACGTGTGCTCTTCCGGTCTAAGCACAACCATCATAGAACATTCAAAATTCAACTGTACTTTGCATGTACGCATAACCCAAACTTCTGATTTCACAGGACAGATGTTCCCATGTTGTAGCAGCCTACATATAGACATCTACTGACTGTAACACTGGTGTTTTTTCACTGAATTTTCCGGAGAAGCTGGCTATGGAGGAAGAAAAAGCTGTCAAGTCCACATTACTAGCCTTGCCCGCTGCTGCTGTGTGCGACCTCCTGTCGATTGGGGTAAGGAACCCGAGCTCTTTACTTTATTTACTACTATATATGCGTATACGTTTTTCAAGCTTTTGCAGCTGCTAACAAATTAAGCAGTTTCTCCAAGTCTGATATACAACCGAAAAAGTTTCTGAAATAACGTATAGTGGCACCATAATCTTGCACAACATTCGCAAAAGACACCCAACTGTTAATTACTGTAGTAGTTTCATGCCTTGGAAGCTCTTAGTTCTGTTAGCACTACAGAGGTATTGGGTAGTTATCCAGACTTTTGCTCTGGCTGGAGTTGTGTGATGGATTTAAGTGGGGTCAGTGTATGATTTGGGGTTTAGGGCGGTTTCCAGCCACTCTTAGTAAAGGTTTCACTGATCTGGCCAGATAATTATGTCATCGGCGTTTCAAACCTTAAAGCCTTTCTTTTAAGGAGCCATTGGATTGGCTAAAATAATGTCGATTACCAGCAATCGGCTGTTTGCAGGATGGCAAGCCCTTTTGGATTACCAGGGCTTAGAGCGGTGTATGCGGGATTCTTCTAGGGTTTTTGTCTAGTTAGAAAATGGTTTTCCATACTGGCTTTGGCATAAGGATATTTGCTTATTCTTAGGTTTGTTAGTTTGTTTACTGCAGAGAGATAATAGAAAAACAATCTTGGCGGTGTCTCAGACTATTCCTTTAGTTCTCTTTTGGCTTCGAGGAATTAATGTAATCTTACAGGGATTGGTTAGGGTGAGGGTTTTATGAATCTTTAGGTTTAATGGCATGAGAGATGCGATTTGCTTTCGGTTTGCTAGTTTGTCTAGAAGATAAAAGCTTATTGTAAATAGTCCAAAGAGCATTCTCTAGCATAGATGTTCTTGCAGGTAGCACTGTAGTAATGTTGATGGGAAAAGCCATTGTTTTTCGATGCATTGAAGTTATTCTTTATCCGGTTCCTTGAAAGTCAATAACTACTAAATAGTCACAGAAGGTGAATACTTATTAAATTATGCTGCTGATCGCTACAATTGAAATTTTTTGAGCAGTTTGAACTTCCCTGTATACCTGTATAGAGTAAAGGCCTTGTCCATCCCAAACACTATTCATTTATTTTTGTATCAGTCAAAAGATTTAATTGCTTCCCGTTATGAAATTGTCAAACTTACTGCTATGATGTAGACTTTTAAACAGTCCTGCATTCTCAATCTTACTTCCCTGTATACCGTTATAGAGCAAAGGCCTTCACTTATTTTTGTATCGGTCAAAGGATTTAATTGGTTCCCATTATGATATTGTCAAACTCACTGCTATGATGTACAACTTTTAAACTGTCCTGCATTCTCAATCTTACATATTGCTTTTCAATGAGTGATTAATTTTTTTCTCAAGGATGCTTTAGGCTCAGTACTGTTTCTGAACATCATTCTATCAGCCATGCCAAATTCCTTTCAGCCAGGCTTTGGTTGGGTGATAATTCACTCCCAACAAGTTTCACATGTACCATGACAAGTGACTTTCCAGCTCCCATGAAGTGCTTTCTGATCTTCCATTTAGAAGGTCAATTATTAATTTTGAATCCCCCGTGAAAATTACTCTTTCGATAGTCAAAGCTTCACATTCTGCTTTGTTATTAGTACTATTTCCCATGAGTTGATAATAAACCCTGGTGACGTGTCCCAGATGATCCATGATCCCCTCTCAACCTGATGAGTTTGGGGTTGCTTTTCGAGGCGACATCAAGATTTAATTTGACCCATTCCACTTGTGGAGGAAGCCAAAGCTGCTGGTTACTCAAAACCTTCATCTTCTGTCCTTTATTGGATGATAAATAACTGTTTTAATTTTTAACTATAATATATTGTAACATAATATAGGGATCATTCCAACCAGGACCAGGTTAGGTAGTGGAAGAAATAAATAAAAGGAGGCTGATAGGATTGCTGAGAGATTTGGATCCAAGCAAAGAAGAGGCTTCAAAAATTATTCTGCAGATTTTATGAAGATATATTGACTGTTGAATCCTTAATACTTCTGGAAATGAGCAGAATCAGTAGGTGACCCCTTAGGTCTTCCACCTGTTCTCTGAGACTCCACAAGGGATTGAGCTAGCTTTGGACTGTAATACTATTTTAATCGGACAGGCTACTAGGGGACATTCTTATTTTGTTTGTTTTTGTGTGACTTATGTTTTTGGGTTTTTACAACTTAAAAAATCCCTGTTATGTTTCTGCATTGGTTTACATTATATTTGAGCTACCTGTAAGAGGTTCCTCTGTATCAGATGTATCCTTTTATAATTGTACTCAGGTTGTTCGTTTTGATTCATTAAAGAAATGTTGTTTCTTGAGCGAGTATGTTATGTACATGTTTTGGTACCCTAGTTCAAAATATCAAAGTTTAGTTGGTCCTTAAAAACACTATGGAATAATTGGATCTAAGCCTTTTTTTTATATTTCTAATTTTCTGTGGAGTACAGGTACTTAAGTCATTCTTTCAATATTTAGAAACATTTGTTTAACCAGGTTCTCATGTTCCTTCAAAATATCAAAGTTTAGTTGGTCCTTAAAAACACTCTGGAATAATTGGAACTAAGCCTTTTTTTATATTTCTAATTTCCTGTGGAGTACAGGTACTTAAGTCATTCTTGCAATATCTAGAAATATTTGTTTAACCAAGTTCTCACGTTCCTGTTCTTTTAAAAATGCAATCTGATTATTATTTTCATTTTTAATCAGGGACATAGTTTTGCTTATTGTTGTCAATGTGTTTTCTTCTTTAATTTTCCATAAGCTCTTATGGCCTATTAAAAGCCATTAAGAATTTGAACATTGAAACCTGGAAATGTTCAACATAATAATATAAACTTGGGCATAATGGTGCAGGTTTGCCCTAGATGTATTTTCCGAATTTTTGGTGTACGTGGAGATGTGTACTCATCTTGTGTGCTATCAATTGCATCTCTAAGTTCTTGGCTGAAACCTTCAGTCAATCTCATGGAACTACCAAAATTCGAGGAGAATATTGGTTCAATGAAAGTTAAAGACAGTTGTCATTCTATTGAAGAAAAGAAAAGCAGAGAGGAGACATGCATAGTGTGTTTGGGGGTTCTGCAAATTTTATGTGTTGATCAGAAAGAATTGACAACATGCAAGGTTAAAATCAATAACATGTTTGAGGCTGCAGTTGCTATATTAGAGACACTTCAAAGCGAGGGTCATCAGTTCAATAGCTTTTGTCTTGAAGTTTCCATTCCACCTGTGGTTCTTATACGAGACCGTGCTCTTTGGTAATCTTCTTGTCCATGCAATTTTATTTCAGTTTTGAATACCAATACTTGTGTTATGCGTTGACCATTTTCCTCCATTTTTTATGAACATTTTTTGGACAATTTGAAGTTCTTGAAAATGTCTTTGAATACGCTTTAAAGCCAACACTTACCTCTTAAAAAAAGGGTAAAACAAAATATCATAAAATTTCAACAACAAGAATCTACCAAATTCCAAGCTACGAATATCAAGGACAGGGAATTCCTCATCCTTACTTTAATGCCATTGACCACTCAAAGTAAATGCTTAGTGTCCATAACATCAACACTAATGTCCAACAGATGACAACAAAAGTATGTCAATGGGACTAAAGGGTACACCTAATGTGAATACAGTATGGGAGTGTGAAAGCAACTCCTAAAATGATACTAAAAGGAGAAAAAAGCGAAAAGAAGGAAACATAATGAAGTGTCTAGCTAAGCTATATGCTAGCAGCGTAGCTAAAATATAAGCTACTACAAGTATAATGATTCAATAGGGAGGCTAGAGATTATAGATACCAATGCTGAACAAGAGACAAAGAGACAATGTCAAGGTTTGTTGGTCCTGATGGATGAAGGCGAGGGAGGGGACTGAGATATGAGCTTGTTGTTGGAGTTGCCGATCACTGTGAAGGGTCGATGTTATGCAAATGATATCCTCTTGGGATTGATGGAGGTTGAGAGGACTCGATTATATGATCATGGGGGGAAGTGTAGGAACAAGGGAGCCCTGCCCTTCTACCATCAAGGTTGAAGGGAATAAATTTTTGATAGAAACCTAGTTGCTCGGTTGAATTTGGGGAGTTGTTTGACGATTGAGGGTCACCCTATTGAAGACTTTTCTAAAGCTAGGTTGTACATCAGTTTGATGGTGCATGATTTGTGGCCTAGAATGATAGCTCCTCATAGGCCTTGAAGATGTTAGTCTGTCACCCCAGGGGGGTAGGTCAAAAGAGACTTGAGATTTCATTGGTCTAGATTTTGAAGTATCCCGGGGCTCCACTATCACTTGTTGCTTCAACCAAAATAGTGCAACCTAGAAGTATGAAGTGATCCTCCTCGAGGTCTCAAGATGAGACAGGGTAAGCAAAAACTGAGATTTGTGTTTGGGCACCTCTCTCACGAAGAGAGCAAAGCATCTTTGGTCAGAATACCCAAAGAAAGTAGAGAGAGAGCCCCCTAAATCCCGATATAGGTAGTAATAGTGACCTTTGATCACATAGTAAAAGTGTCACCTGAAAATGAGATGCATCTTTGTCTCAAGCTCCTATAACTGGCACATTTGTCAAGTCTTGTCCATCTACGTGATTTGGTGGTCGATCTCTACTCAAAGTTTGTGGGAGCCCACTTGAAACTAACCCAAGGAGATCCCAAGTGCATGCATCCAGTGTCTTTGTGTGTACGAGGGATGGACAAGATGCCATCTCACAACTCCAAGAAGTGCTCCAAATAGAAAGCCATATTCGAGCTGAGGCTCTTCGATGGTGTTGTCCAAGTAACCTAGATGTACAGTCTGTAGATGTTCTCTTGGTTGGTCCGATTCAACTCCTACTTAGATGACAAAAGGTGACCTAGCTCATCTATAGAGTTCTCAAAAAGGGCCAGATGGTTTGGAGAGATGGCTATTGACTGGAGAAGCCAAGACACCTCTATGTACTGTTACCCATTTTGATGCATGGGAAAACAATTAGTGGCTGTAGCATGCCTTATCTAGCTACTAACAGCCGTAGAATAAGTGAGATTAGCACTATAAAAGATTACTCTTAAAGACCCCATAGCCCAAGTAATATTGGCACTGATCTCCTCTTCAAACACTATTAAATTTTCACACTTTAAAACCTTTTCTTTGGATGTAATTTAATTTTGGAAAATTCATATTGAAAAATTTTAAATTTCCATATTATTTTCCAGCCATCTCTTTGCCACTTGGTGGCTCAAAGAGACCTTAATTTTACATTACTAAACTCTTTGTATCTGGTCTCCTTCTAGAGGTTTAGGGACCCTTCTTTAGCCCCTCAAAATTCTGCACTTCATAACCTATACTTTGGCAAACATAAACTTCATTAAATTCAGAAATTTATTTCCTTTTGCATGCTTTAAATCTGATTGGTTATGAAACATACAAGAGCTGGAAAGTACCCCAAATTCTACATATAATTTCCAGCTTTATATTGAACTTTTTAAATACTTCAACTTTGCATCCACAGGTTCAGTCATCTCACTTCGAATCGGGAAAATAAAACTATAACTATCAAACAAACCAGATTCATTCTAAGTTTTCATAGCCATTTAACTCCTTGTCCTCGTTTGAGACTTAGTTGTTTAGGGAAGTACCCCTTTGTTGGAGATCATTCCAATATAAAGTGTGGGAGTGTGTCATTGAGGTGACAATGGATGACCACTCGAAGTTTTCTTTAGGTTCACATTTAGTGACTTGGGACTTTGGCACCTTTGGTGCGAACTTGAATGGTAACACATACCAAGCATGTGTATGTCTTGTGACGCAGGCTAAGTCTATGGCCTCAAAGGAGCAGAGTGCTAGTTACATTTTTCTCTCTTTGAGGCAGAGTCCCCAAAGGTTCGAACTTTGTGTAGCAAGGAGATCGAATGAAAGATAACCTCAAGGAGAAAAGGGTGGGCTCTAAACTTAGCTTGAACAATGGGTTGGGGGACCATACATTTGCATGGAATAATGCACCCGAGAAGTAGGGTTTGGACTCTCTTGATCTTGGCCTAGTTGGTCTATAGCAAAATTGTTCCCCATATCTCTAAACCATAGAGGAATGTAGGTTCAATAATCGTATCTAGGGGTGCAACTTGGACAAGATGTTTTGAAACTGGTTTTGGAAGCATTTCTGCTCGAGGAGGGTGAGAGAATTGTACCCTTTGTTGAGTTGGGGTTTGAGGGCCTGATGCATGCTAAAACGAGGCCCCACAAATTGGACCTAGAAATAGGTATAAGTTGTCATGATCATAATCTCTTCCCCTTGGAAGAAGAAATGTGAGTGAGAGAAAGCACTCTTTGAAGCATTGACGATCATAACCTTGTTTCTTTACCTAGGTTGATTGTCAACTGCTGGGGGTCAAAAATGTTGGCCAGAGCATCAATCTATCTTTATAGGTCCTCAAACGAGGAGGCTGTTTGGATCTATCATCAACGATGAGGAGAAAAGAGATCCACACATGATGGAGGGGGCAACAATCTTCGTACTGAATATACTCATAGAGGAAAGATTCTAGCACGTTAATGTAGATCTCGAAGAAGGTTAGCCAAATAAAGTCAGAGAGGTTGTGTGTCATACAAAGATGACCAAGATCTAATTCATATAACCTCATGATTACCTCTAAGAAGTTCTTCGAAATGCCAATGTTAGGAAGCCATCGGAACAAAGCCTCTCTTGGTCCTCTGTCAAATGCTTTTCAAAAGTCTAAAAACCAACAAAAGACTTTTGAAAAGCGATGATGAGCCTCCTTGATAATGGCCTTGAGTATGAAGATGTGATAGGTCATCTGGTACTCTAGGTGGAAGCTGACTTGCCCTTCGCCCCTAAGGTGTCTACTCTCCATCTCATATGACAACCATAAGTGCAAAATTGTAGCATATAGCTTTGAGTATTGTGCCCAATCATGATAGTTTGATAGTTGTTGGGATTGAAGTTGGCACCCGATTTGAAAATCATTTGGAGGACATGTCTGGTCCATGTATGGGGGAAATTGGAGAAACCACATGGTTAAATGTAATACCCCCTATGAGCATCAAGCTTGCACAACGAGTAAGTATGTGGTAGGTGCGTAAGTACCGTACTGGTTCATTATATTGAATTAATAATATAAGAAATTAATTAATTAACATGTGCACTTGGGGGGCGATAACTCTTTAGGAGCACCATGGGGGCAATGAACCAACGAGAGGGGAAGTAGGGAGTCAATTAAATTATATTATTCTTTGTAGCCATATGTCTTGATCCCAAAGCTTTGTTATTTGTCTTATGTGCCTTTAGGGAAGGGCACGTGGTTCCCAAGCTAGGGTTACCGGAAGCGCCCCCCCCTCCCCGCTCCGGCCTCGGAAGCTCGCTTGAAGTGAGTTCGCTCCGGAAGTTGGGTAGGAAGCGAGCTTCCGAAATCCGGAAGTGTGCTTCTGGATTT
>CBVK0101161721.1:0-13522 GCA_900067695.1 Picea abies | reverse complement strand
GGTTTATTACCGGTTCCGGTTCCAGTTCAGGTTGAACCCTCGACCGGTTCTGGTACCGGTTTCGGTTTTTAAAACTATGATATATATATATAATAGATGCTTCTGGGACGCTTCGCTTCCAAGGATTTTTTGAAAATGACGCTCCCGACGCTTCGCTTCCTAAAAACGCTCTCGCTTCGCTTCGCGCTCTGGCAAGATTGTCCCAAGCCTCTTCACCCTTTTCCTTACGTGCTTTAGGGATGGGCTTGTATTCATGCAGGCTATTAGGGAAATTTAACCATGGGGAAAACCATAGAGGAGGTTGGCATTTAGGGTATCCTAAGAGACCACGCACTATGCCAAGGACGCTGGTATGCTAAACCATGGAGGAGAATGCTACGATGTTGGTAAGTTGTGAGACCATTTGAGTATGTTGAGAGGGGTGCTGATATGTTGGTATGTTGGTATGTTAGTGTTGAGATTGCACTGTGTTTAGAGGTATGTTGCTGCCTTAGTCTGGTTATTATGCTTGCATGAGGAAAACCATGGTTGCGAGTGTTTGTAATTGCTACAACTGAGATTTCTTGGCGTCTAGCATTGGAGATTTTCTCGCCTAGCATGCATTGGAGCACTGGAGGGAAGTGGGATAGCTCGAGGGACTGTTTAGTAGTGAAGGGGATCCCATTCCTTTTGTTGTGCAAGGTTTAGGGGGAAGAGAGGTTGGAAAGTGGGGTTGATGTATAATTAATGGGTTGAAGGGTGACTTCCCTGGTTGTAAATGCTGTTATAAACCTGGGCTAAGAGGAAAAATCCCTGGCTTTAATGATTGATTGGGCCGAGTGAGGAAACCATAGTCTTAGCCAGTAAATTCTCCCCTGTTTCATTGCTGGGCACGGGAGTGGCACCTACTCGAGTTGGTGCTTATGGCTGGGTGGAAAACACTCCCATGGATCTATTTTCCCAAGTGCAGTTAATGACAGGTAAGTTATTAATTTATATTATCTACATTCTAGATACTAATGCTTGTGGTGAGTGTTGTGGTTGATAATGATTTGCTTACTTTGGACACAACAAGAATTGACAAGCTTAGGAGTTGTAACACCCCATTTTTGATCCCCAGATTAGCAATGTATAAATGCGTATAATGATGAATGGCCAAGGGCCAAGTGATGTACTATGTAAATATTGTACATTGAAGGTTAATAATAAAAATACATCACTGGTTGTAGACGGAGAAGGACAAAACATGGGGGGGCTATGATTCCACAAGAGAGGAATGAAAGGGGGCTTACGAGGCCCAAGGGGGGCCAAAGGAAATATTGTTTTCTTATTATGAGCCTAATTCCTTAAACTTTGACTTTAATAAGCCTTGGACTTATGTTTTTCCTAAGTTTTATGACTTTGGAGTGAATTTCCAAGTGGTGAGTTGGGGACTTGCAAATATAATCGTTGACTATGGTTGATGTGGGGGATTTTTGCCATTCATTCTTCCCCGAGGATTGTTGGGAGAGCCCATGCCATACTATGACCCCAATAGTAGGAGTATGGTTGTTATGAATACTATGTGAGAATTATTCCATGTGCGTGAGGAATTATTGCCATTGAGAAATCTCTATTATAGCTGAGAATTCTCGGTGTCCCCAACAAAGAGATTTCCTAGCTGACTTCTGCTTGATCCTTGGAGGGAAGCGGGATAGCCCGAGGGACCGCGAGGCAGAGAAGAGGATCCCATTCTTTGGGCTGTGCAGGTTGAAGGGGAAAGAGAGCTGGTGGATTGGAATTGCTGTGAGAGTTTACAACTTGTGAATTCTGGGGAAAATTGGGCTGTGTGAGAAGATTAGAGCCAACCATAGGCCAATTTGTCCTTGTGGGTTCATAGCCTTAGCTCGGGGGTGGCCCATTGTAGAGGGATTACATGCAATGTTGAGCCTATGGTTGGGTGGAACGTCCTTTGCCTATAGCCAATTGGTGTTTAATTCCATAAAGATAAGTGTTATGGCTTATTTCTACTTATGTTGAATTTAATGATATTTATGTTATTCATTGATTGTTGATTTGTTTACATGAATAAATCTGCATCTATAACATTGAATGATTAATTATAACTGCATAAGACTGCTGATCATGTTGCATGCATTCATAAATTCATAGTAGGGCAAAGAGAATATTGGTGTCAGAGCAAGAAGAGAAATGGAAAAATTGTGTTTACCAGAAGTTCCTTGTATCCTCAACGGGTGAAAGAGGTACTGGGTATGCTATAGGACTGCATGATGGGCTGTCTGGTAATGATTTATAGACTGATTTGAGGGCCATTACAGCCATTAATTGTAATGCAGAAGACATAATTTTGCCTCTGCTATGCATTTAGTTTCCAGCCATGTCAATTAATTGTAAATGGCCTTGTGGGCAACTTAAAAGGGGTTATCACCATGAAGAAAATGTAAATAATATGGATAAGAAATAATTGTATATGCAGGTTGCTGTAAATGCATAAGAATGTTGTTGTGATTGCCCATGTATTAGCTATATTTATTTATTGTATGAGCAGAACTGTGTTTTATGTGCTGAGATGGCTGATTGTACTCATAGGCAGTGGGTTAATTGGTCATGTTCAATGTTTTTCTACTGCTAAACTGTAATTTTCCATGAATCACATGTAAGAATGCTGGTTACAGCTTAATTACGCAACTGTGTACATTACATAGTTGTATTAGAGCAAAAAGTTGGTGTGAATTTGGTGGTTTCAAAAAGTACCCCATATCCTCAACAGAGCTCAGAGGGTATTGGGTATGTTACAGAGTGGTATCAGAGTCCTTGGTTGCAATGCTGGGGCTGCATGGGCTAGCAACTGGATTGTCTAGGAAGAAATTACAGTTGTATATGAAGTGTTTGACAAAAGGTCTCCACAAGAAAAATTTGGGAAAATGTGTGGAAGCTTGCAATTGGCTCTAATTCTCAAATTGGAATACTGTTGGAGTACGTGGAAGGTTAAAGAAGTATAATTGGTGTAATTCAAGATTTTAGAGGTAAGCTCCACGGCAAATTGAGTAAAAATGTATTTTGTAGGTTATTTGTTTGATAAAATGATCGTGAGGAAGAAAACATTGCATAAAGCTTGTAATGGAGAAATTATGGTTTATAATGTCAATTGGTGTAACTTGTGAATGGTAGAGCTCAGTTCCATGGATTGGGTGAATTATGATTACAGAGTTCGGCGCTGAGGAATTGGGCAAAAATTTCAAATCAACAAAAATGCCCAAATTTTGGTAATGACAGAAGTTTGAATTCACCAGAAGTGTTGTCAAATTTCCATATGGGGAGTAAATTAATGCACGGGGGGGTCCAATTAGAGAAGCCATGTTTAAAAATTCACGACAGCCACGGGTTAATTGGGAAATATACGAGCGTGGAGAAAGTGTAGAAATTGAATAGAAGTGGCAAATTCAGAGAGCCATAACTTTCCGCTCAGACTCCAAATTTAACATGCTTGTAGCTATTGGAAAGCTAATTTAGAGGAGAACATGATAGAAGGTTTAAGTTCTCAAAATATGCATATGGTTGTCTCAAAAAGTGGTAGGAACAAAGCTTTTGAGCTTGAGTGGACAAAGCAGTTGTCAAATGAGGAAGACTTCAAAAGCATTTTTAATTTGGGAAAATGAGTTTAGGATGACAGAGGTGCATACTAGATGTGAAGATTGAGCAAGGAATGCTGCATGTAATTCATAATAGTAATTATACGATGGTATGGAGGTACAAATTGAATGAGCAAAGCAAGGTAGACAAATGCATTGGTTAATTAGCAAGTTGAAGGATTGACCAAAGATGGCTTAGAGGAGTACTTGGAGAAATGACAACACTGTTGATGAGTAGGGATATTCGAGGTGAGAGTGTTAGGGTAGTGTTGGTTAACCAAGCGGTTAAATTCTTTGAATGGAGATGGTTGAGGTTTCTGCAAATTTGATTCAAGGTCAATCATGAAGGAAGAAATGGATTAAGAATGATTGATGGTGCTCTAAGCCAAAATGAATGTAATGCATCGAAGGGAGGCCATGCTCATTTGCAGTTGGTTACAGTATACATCAAAGAAACAATGAACAGGTAGGTATAAGGAATCTAGAAGTTACTGACAGACATAAATGACATTTTTATGCATAAGAAGGATGCAAGTCCTTAACTTCCTAGAGATAAGGTAAGGCATCGAAGTGATAGAGGTTACAGATCTTGGAAGGTAAAGGAGAATTCCCAAGGAAAGAGAATATGCATGCGAAGTGATGGATGAGCCATGTGATGGTTGAACCATCTCATTGGTAAGTTGTACGTATGCTTGGAAGAGTTAAAGGTTATAAACCGACAACTTATGTGTAAATAAGGTGAAGTAAATAATGAACTTCTCCTCAATTGTAAGTTGTAAATGAAGAAATAAAGCACTCCATTGAATGGGTTTTTCTTGGTGGATAGAAGTGAACTTCATAGAGAATTCTCCATGGAAATGAAAAGGAAAAACTTTAGAATTGGATAAAGACTAAAGACAGCTAGAGATGAGAGTATGAGATACCATATGATGGAGGTTCAACTGTTTTGAGGATGTTGCAGCATTAAGGAGATGATTCCAGTAGTAAACAAGAAGTGCTAGAATAAGGTGAAGATGAAGAATACTGACTCCTGAGTGCATTCTCAGCATACAAATGGGCAACAATTGAATGCAAATGTAAGGTAATGCAGTTACTTCTAGATGTGAAGCATGAGAAGGCATATGAAGTGAAAAGAGTATCAGTACTTGGTATTGGTTGCAAGAAGAATGGACTTTGAAAAAGAGTTCATATGAAGTTGGAGTGATATAATTGCAGCATTGTGGTGTGCTACAAAATGTTCAAAAATGAATTTAATGTTGGGGCAAGATTGGCCAAGGAAAGGATGCATTGAATGAGGCTTATATTGCTACTATGGGTTGCAAATGTGAAAAAGCCAAGTTGGGCTTAGTTGAAATTGTTCCAGAAAAGGGAGCAACAATGCACTAGATAGTAGATTGGAAAAGACAACTCAAAACAAGAGCAGATATTCTTGTCAAAATCAAATGGGACTTGAGGGCAGCGCAAGACAACAAAGCAAGCTATAGGATGTTAAGAAGAGTGCTGTAGCAACAATTGGAGAACAAGGCCAACAAGGCAGAATTGATAAAGTGGGGGATTTCTCACCTTAACCATATTCGTTTTTAGAATAAAACTTAAGCCTCTGGAATTGGATCATCTATGACAAGGAATTCCAGGCTATGCAAAGGAGTTGGAAGGCAGAACTCTTAACTATTCTCTTGCTGCATTGTTTTTATTTCTTGAGACTAAGAAAGCTACTATGTATAGATAGTTCTAAGGCATAGGAATGATGGAAATGCAAGAGACTAAATAGTTGGAATAAATATGCACCAGCAAGCATATGGAGAGATAATGAATGGTGCATAAATATCTGCTTGAGAATACATGTGATATTGCATATTGGTCAAGAGTGATATGTTGATTACATATGCCATGAGTATGGCATGATTATTAAATATGATTGATGTAAATGTGTAACCAGAAACAATGATAGCATGGTTGAAGATGTTGATGATGTTGATGCATATGATGACCAACCTTGTGAAGAAAGGATAAGGACAATAAATGGTAATTCAGAGGTTGGTGGAAGGAGTATGTGAGCCTCTATAAGACACCAAATGATTAGGTAACATCGGAGATGAGGATGGCAGCCATGTAGGTATGGATTTAGTATGCTTATGTTACATATATGCCAAAGGGGATTTAGGTAAGAATTCCTTCAGTTATGATTGTTATCATAAATAAATATTCTCACGTGGTTGAATGCACTGTGTGAAGATTACCTAGGTGGGGTATGGTAGAGGTAGAAAGCCTTAGGCATATAAGATTGTTTGAAATCTAGAATGCATTCATATGAAATAAAATGATATGTCATATTGGGTTGGTTATGAGATAATAACCAAGGAAATTCAGGACTTATGATTTTGTTGTGACATTTAAAGTGCCATGTGAGATAGCCATGTATAAGGCCATTGTGTTGTTGGGTATGGAATGGCTAGAGTGCTACACAAGTGTCCAATGGTCTCCTTACTTGTGTTGGTGTCTTGGACTATAACGGTATAACCTTCTTGCCAACACTGAGAACACCTTTAGAGGGGAAGGGTTTCCCGAGGGACTGAAGAGCAGGGAAAATAAATACCTTCTAGTACGCTTGAGGGATTGTTTAGCAGAGAAAGGGTATATACCTGGTGTTGTGTTGGGCCGAAGAGGAAGGTGTCTAGATGGTCGAGCAAGTATTAGGGAGGTGGCTGGATGATGTGTCAAGATGTTGGCTAGACCTTCCAACTAATCATGGTAGAATGCATGACATGAGAATATGGTATTTTTGAGTCAAGTGAAAAGATGGTAGGCAAAAGTAGTGATGCTTTACAAGAAAGCTTTGTTGGGAGAACAGAGTTACATAAAGAGATGTCTTGGAAGCAAGCCATACTGCAGACTGTCAAAATTTCAACCCTGGGTAAATTACTTTCTTATGATCTCATGCAAAAATTACTTGCTGAATTTTAAACAGAAAATTCAGACCATAGAATAATTACACATTGGCTGGAAATTAACTGGAAATTAAACAACGGAAGCACAGAAAATTTCTGACCTTCAAATATCAACTTTTCATTAAAATTACTCCAAGGTTACAAGGGCTCCCTAACTGGGAAAATAGCTCACTGAGAAAAGAAATAAGTTACAACAAAAAACCTGGCTGTTCTGGTCCCGTTTAAGAAAACCGTCTGCGCAGATCTGCTGCTCGCAGCTATACGGCTTGCCCGTGGATGTACGTCCCTATTGTGGCCCTGATCTGCTTCTGTACGACCTGTCCTTGATTGTACGACCCTCCAAAAAAATTGTATGGCCTCTGCTGGATGTTACGACCTCCACAAAAATTTTGTAGCTGTTGGGTTATTCTTCCTCTTGCTACACTGCTTATTCTCTCCTCCTTTGGACTGAGCAGAAATCCTTCTTTGCTCTTTCTGTGCATCGAACACTCTGTGAGTCACTGACTCTCTTTGTCTTGTCTATTCTCCTTTCACTTTGCCTTCCTTTTATAATATTGAGTTTTGATCGAATCTAACATAACCATTGATGACTAAGTCTCAAAAACCCTAATCTCTCAATGAGATTGATGGTTGAGATTAAGTCTAGATCAATGGTCAAGATTCATTTAATTCACTAATGTAAATACTTTACATTTTATTAGATTAATCACTCAATTAATAAAAGTCTCTTCACTTTAATAATAAACTTTAATTTAAGTGAATTACAAAGGTCCAAAAGGACTTTTGGATGACTTCCACATGTCTGACACTAGAGTTGTGTGGAAGTTCCTGTTCGATGCTTAAACATCAACACTTCCTCTTAGCGAGGAAGGAACTTCTTGAAGAGCCACTTGGAACTGGTTGTCCCTCTGATCCTGGCACAATGTCCCACACATCATCCTCCATCATGGCATTCCTCCAAACTTGTTGGTTTGTTGCTTCCTGAACACTTGAAGACTCGGAATCAATGATGCTACTCATTTGCGCCATATTGTTTGGAAACTTCTTCGGAGGCTTTCCCTCCATGAATGTACTACTAGGAGCCTCAACATACTCCTTAGCATCCCTCAATGTCTGCATGAACCATCGAGGTCTTCTGATAGAACTAGAAGGAGTTGATCTCTCCTCCTCACCTGAAGGTCGATTTCCTGCACTGGAAGCTGTTGATGATCTAGACTCAACCTTCGAAGCGTCCTGCTCCTCGTCCTCTATCACTGATAGGGTCTCATGCGACTTCCTGGATGCAAAGTCCTCAAAGTTCACATCTCGGCTAACCACAGTCCTCCACTATGCTGGAATGAAAATCTTGTAAGCTTCTGAAGTCTCGCTGTATCCCACAAAAATACCCTTTGTCCTCTTCTCCTTGGGTTCATGGATGTAGACTGGACAACCAAAGATGCGTAAATGCCCTATGTATGGCTTTACCCCAGTGAATGCTTCTTCTAGAGTCTTATCCCCCAAGATCGTGTGAGGACTCCTGTTCTAAATGTAGATTGCCGTATTACATGCTTCTGCCCAAAGAACATGAGTAGATCCTGGTCATGAATCATAGCCTTGGCAACCCCTATGATGGATCGCTTCTTTCTCTCCACAACCCCATTCTGCTATGGGTTGTATGAGACTTGAGCTATATCAGGGCTAGATCCTTTCGACCTAATGAGTGCTTGCCCTTTCTGGAGCTCCACAACAAAAACCTTATCTTCCAAAACTGAGACTGAAAGTAGGTTTTTCTTGAGCCCTGGAACATATAACATGTTCTTCACTTCCAATGAGCTACCTAACTTGAGCTGAAACAAAATTGTCCCAACTCCTTTTACAGCATACTTGGCATCATTACCAAGCTCCACATGTACTCCCGAGTCTTGCTTCGTTAGACTGGTAAACAACTCCTGTGCTAATGTCATATATTAAGATGCACCATTGCCCACGTACCATGCACTCCTAGAAATTGTGTTGGTAGAAAGGCAGGAAACCAATGAGAAATCCCTCTCAAATTTTCGCAGCAAACTTGCTCATCTAAGTTTCTGCTGAGGCTGCTACCTTCTGCTGCTGCGACGTCCCTCCACCCTTCTTCCTCTCTGAACATTGTGGTGCATAATGTCTAAGTTTATGACATACAAAACACTTGATTTTACTCATGTCCTTCCTCTTTCCTGGTTGTGAGGCTAACTCCTCGCCCTTACTCTTTTCAAAACCCTTTCCCTTGCCCTTCTTCGTTTGACTGACAAGGGCCAGGTTCTCATCACCTTCCTGCCTATTGGCTTTAGATTCCTCCTGAGTCACTTTTTGGATATAGTCATCTCAAAGCCTCTCAAAAGTGGGAAGGTTCTCCCGTGCACATATACCCTTGACAAATGGTTCCCAAGGCTTTGAGAATCCATTCAGTGTCGTATTTACTAATTCTGCATCGGCCACCTTCTCCCCAACTGCTGATCATGAATCTGGGTGATCTTCATGAGGTAACTGGTAACTGAGTCTGATTTGGACATATGTGTGATTCTGAGCTTATTCCTCAATACCGTCTTCTTGTTTATGTTCTCGCTTTGGTAGAGACTTACTAGGGCGTCGAACATCTCCATCTCCATCAGACAAGTGAGGAATCAGATGATCCTTCACTGCATCCAAGATCACCCACATGGCTATGATCTCCTTCTTCTCGTGAGCTGCCAATTGCTGCGGATATGTTGGTGAAGGAAATACTTTGTCAACAATCTATTAAATTATGAGCTTGATTTCGATCTGTAGGTTAACCTTTTAAATTTTGCAACACTTAGAACTTAGCTCAACATGATTCACAATGAATAATCAAGATTGAACAGCAATAACCATATAGATTTACCAACATGCATATTCACCACACATATACCTTGGGGAAACCCTATACAGGGAGAAAAACCCCAACAAACTTTCTCCTTTTATTGCAAATAGAATGTATGATCACTTACAAAAAATCCACCATAAAATTCTGCTCTTGAATGAGCGTGCCAAGATGACTTTGACCTAATTGTGTGACTTGTAAAAGCAAAGAGACCTTGCTGTCCTATTCTGCTGTTAGATACCAACACTGTGGACAGAATTCATATGCTGCCTTAGGACTCCTTTGCTGCCTTTTCTGCTGATATATATCAACACCATTTGCAGGGTACCTTCGCTGTCTTTTTGGACTGATATACACCATCACTGCAGCAGAGAACTTTTGCTGCCTTTTGGACACCTATGCTGCCTCTCCTCCTTCACCTTTACACTGCATAACGAGACGTGTGGAAAGAGGGTTGAACTGTGTATAAGAAGGCTCTTGAGAGAAGAGAGTTAGAGCTTGAAATAGTAAGGTGTTTGCATATGTTTCACAACTCGCCTTAACCCTTCAACTCGAATTAGAACTGGACTTGTTGACTTGACTCTTGCATTACAACTCACCCTTGACTTGGCAATGCATGGCATGCCAACTCACCATTCAACTCGACCTACAACTGGACATGCATGCGAACTATCTCAACATGCACTTGACATGCATGCATGCAGCTTGAAATGCATGCATGCAACTCGACCTTTACAACTTGAGTTTGACAACTCAAACTCGAATTTCAACTTGACCTTTTACAACATGAGTTTAACAACTCATTTAACTCTACTCTTATCATGGCAATTCAAATTTCTCTTCATGGTGGACAATGTTACACGTGCCAACGCACTAGATCAATACATTTACATCATTTGCTAATATTGAGTTTTGATCGAATCTAACATAACCATTGATGACTAAGTCTCCAAAATCTTAATCTCTCAATGAGATTGACGGTTGAGATTAAGTCCAAATCAATGGTCAAGATTCATCTAATTTTCTAATGTAAATACTTTACATTTTATTAGATTAATCACTCAATTAATATAAGTCTCTTCACTTTAATAATTAACTTTAATTAAAGTGAATTACAAAGGTCCGGAAGGACTTTTGGACGACTTCCACACGTCTGATACTAGACTTGTGTGGAAGTTCCTGTCTGATGCTAAAACATCAACATTCCCCCTTAGCGAGGAAGGAACTTCTTGAAGAGCCACCTGGAATTGGTTGTTCCTCCGATCCTGGCACAATGTCCCACGCAACATCCTCCATCATGGCATTCCTACAAACCTGCTGGTCTGCTGCTTCCTGAAGTTTGAACATTGGAAGATTCAGAATCAATGATGCAACTCAATAGCCCCATATAGCTCGGAAACTTTTTCGGAGTCTTGCTTTCCCTAAATGGACTGCTAGGAGCCTCAACATGCTCCTTAGCATCCCTCAATGTCTGCATGAACCATCAAGGTCCCCTAACAGAACTAGAAGGAGTTGATCTCTCCTCCTCACCTGAAGGTTGACCTCCTGCACTGGAAGGTGATGATGATCTAGACTCAACCTTCGGAGCTTCCTGCTACTTGTCCTTTGTCATTGGTAGGGTCTCATTGTCCTTTGTCATTGGTAGGGTCTCATGCCGTATGTGACGTCCTAGATGCAAAGTTCTCGAAATTCACATCTCGGCTCACCACAGTCCTCTGATGTGCTGGAATGAAAATCCTGCAAGCCTCCAAAGTCTCGCTGTATCCCTCAAACATACTTAGGAGCGCCTCTTATTTTCTTAGCTCAAAATACTTAAGAAGTGACAAATTGTATGTTACCTACTGTTTCCATCTCTATGGCACATAAATTTCTTTCATCCGGTTCAACTGGCTATGGTTTTGATCAGGAGATGTCAGGCAACAGTCCACAGATATTCTTTCACTTACATTCTTGGAAAAAGAAGGTTGATCTTATATTGTTCTATTAGGATAATTTTGGGGGTTGCAGCCTATCTTATGTCTATGGAATGGTTCATACCCCTTCAAGTCATCTGTTTGTCACTTCACCTTCTAATTGTGTGAGTCTTTGAATTTGGTTCCATGAATCAAGGTGAGAAGGCAGTGTTTTGCAATATTAAGATTTTGGTTTGTCATTTTCATAAACCAAATGTGCTTGACCAGTCTTTTGTTTAAATTATGTGACGCTTGCTGATGGTTGTGCTTGCAGTGATATTATACTTATCCTAATGCAATAAAAATTCCTGAAGGTTGTGTATTGCTATTCATTCTTCATCTTATATTTCCAGAAATGAGAGCTGAGATATCTGTTTGCAGTTTTCTCATACTTTTCACATGTAGAACTGTTATTTTTATAATTTGTTCTTTTATTTGAGATTCACAAGACTTTGCATTTGAATTGCACTTTATCCTTTTATTTCTTGATTTAAACTTACTCAACATGTTGATGTACTGCTATGTAAGTCATGGAATTACAGTTGCATTTTAGATTTAGATTTGGTCTTTAGGTGGTTATGTTTACTTAAGCATTGGATTGAGACTTGGAGAGATATCTAGGAGGCAGTCAAGATAGCTTTACTATGCAAAATTATTCGGAGAAAACGAATTTACTGATGCATTTTTTGGAGAAGCAGGCTGTACATCAAAGAAAAATATGGATCAGAAAACTGGTTTAAGGATGTTGCAGTTACAGACTGTCTTTCTGTGAAGGACGCTTTGAAGTTGTCACTGACCAAATCACTGGAAGACCTACTGGTATATCATGTTATAATTTCTCATAGGAATCTATGCTCTCATGATAATATGATATATCATCTCTTATTGTAAATGCATTGTCTCAATGGTTTAGTAAAGTTAATTGTTTGATGTTAATACTATAATGTGAAATGATAAGGTACAGTCCATATTCCCAAATTATCTACTGTACATGTTCATGTTCTGGGCTTCGAATATGTGCAGGGAAAAAATTCAGACACAAATTCATCTTTTCGAATTGCTTTGATTTACAAGCATACAGAAGCATCATTAGAACTTGACTTTGTTCACGGTTCAAAGGAAAATAATCTAAAACGAAGAAAAACAGGTATGACTCAGTTTCTTGGCAATATTTTACACTGTTGTTTTTGAGCCAAAATCTCTTAATTATTGTGAAGAGTCTCCACATAGTCTTGTGATATGCATATCCTGGGAGATAGTATTGAGCTTCCAAGGTCTTTGGACAAAATTTATTTGTGAGATGCCTGTGTCTATAAATGAGTAACAAAATTCGTAAATGTTTTGATATCCCTCCTGAATTAGGAAGAAGAAAGCTGTCAAGTCTTTAAAGTTGTCGATAGTGGGTTATCAATGCCTGAAATAGTGCATTTAACTAGTTACAATGTGCATGATCAAATTTTATTGGAATCTGTGAATAGGAAAATAAAACTGGGAGGTTACACTTCATGTTGGGAAAAGCTTGATTCTCCATACTTCCTCTTGATTCAGTAGTTCTTGTTGGCTAATGATATTTCTATGTAACAGTTTTAAGCACTTAAAATGTAATGCCCCTGCATCAAAAAGTAATGTGGAAATAGAGACACCAAAAATGCATCTTAAAAACATTAGAGGACAACATGATGGAAGAAAGAGTAAATATTTTTGTAAGGAGAACAAAAACTAAGGCAGTAGTGGTATGGTCTACTGGCTTATAAGTTATGGCAGCTGTGCCACTCAGTTAATGTAACTGTACTGCACTTGATGAGGTAGCTAACCTACTCGTTGTAGCAGCTGCATTACATGTTTGTTGCAACTGCACTGCATTTATTTCCATTTCAAGTTAGAAATGAGTGCACATAGATTAGTATAAGTAGAGGTGTGTGATGTCCCTTTCCCAATGATGACCCCGGCAGGGAGCGACTTAGTAGTCTACCAGTTCCCGTAGACTATAGTCGGGCACAGAGGGGAACAATTTCTCTATTGAATGTTAGCTCATCAAAGTCTAACCAAAAAGCGACATCAAAAGGGGAAAGTGAGTAAGTGATAAAGTGAATGTCTAATTAGACTAAAAAGGGGGTCTAAGCGACTTAAGTGAATAATAAATCAGAACTTAGG
>CBVK0101161718.1:0-18009 GCA_900067695.1 Picea abies | reverse complement strand
TACTGCTAACATACAAAATTAATGGAATCAACAGTAAATATCATCGCAACTGAATACATGATAATATTGCAAGCATCATAGACATGTATTTTAATTGAAATTAAACACATGCATATACTTATCTTTGAAACTGTAGTAACTCCACCAACCATGTGCAGACTTTCACCTTCGCAATAGGCTACCTATAAGTAGTTTAGATTGTGAATGAAATGCAACTGTCATAATACAATTCTGATGCATGCAAGTGTGAATACATGTAGTTAAGTTCCCCTTGTTTTTTTTTTAAATAAAAGAGGAAATATATTACCTTTAAAGCATAAAAAAAGTACAATGTTCATTGCTTGCCACCTGTTCCGCCACAACATGGAAACCAAAACAAGTGGCTGGCATAAAAACTGAAATTCTAAAATTTAACGTGACAAGTATTCCAAAACACATAAGACGTGGCTGGTATCATGCACTAGAAAATGTATCTACCATGGCTATTGTCATACACCTGAGAATTTAACAAAACTGAAAGAAGTCGAAGCTGGTTCCTGATATGCAAAAAGAGATAAAAGCTAGAAGTTTGGCAAACTCGGGCGTCCATCAATGTTGTAGGTGAAGACGAACCTTTGTCCGCAGGTCAGACAATGAGTTTTATCTAGTGCATCCGATAGGGAGTCGAACAAGAGGTCCATGCGTCAACTGAGGAGGCTTTGATTATGAATTTGGTCCTCTAGGCTTTGCCGCATATAAAAGATCAGCTGAAGGTGGTCATTGGAAAAACGATGAGGAGTGAGCAAAGGCAGCTCAATTTTCCCCTCCATGTCCTCGTGAGGAGCTATATCCGCATCAAAAAATGTTGGTGGAATTTATTCCATGGCCAACCCATGGGTTGTATTCCGAGCTATCCAATTTGTTATCCAGCTGGGGGGAATTTCTTCCTCCACCATGCAACCACCTTACTTCATAGGTTGGGCCTGGGGTTTGGTGATGATGCAAGGATCAAGAGGGGATTCCAATGACTGCATCTCGAGAGGAGGAATTTGTTCCTCCATGGGGTATCTTTTAGGATCAATCACGGTATCAGAGAGGAGTGGTGGCGAGTGTTGGGCATTAAGGGAAGGTGATGGAAATTCAAGCTAGTTATGGCTAATTCCTAGAGAGTTTTTGGTTGGAGGGGAGGGCTGAGAGGGATCCTGATGGTTGCGCCAAGCAATGAAGTTGTAATACTGAGGCCCTCTTTTTGGTTTTCCACGCTCTATGGGCATGATGGAAGGGTTGCAGCAGAGAATGGGGAAAGGAGGCAAAATAGAGCTTTGGTCCATAGAAGACATGGCTAGAGGTATAACTCTTGTGAAATAGAAACTGAGGAAGGTGACCCTCAGGGGTATGGAGACCATGTGAGAGTGCTAGCAGTAGGAAGGCATGGAAAACAAAAAGAACCAGAGAGTCGACTGAAAATATAGAATGACAGAGTGCCCGAAGGCTCTTACCTTCATAGAGGCCGGAGAAATGAAAGTGAGGAGCGCCATGAAAGCCAAGGTGACACCAACCCACGGTCTAGTACCTTCTCTAGTACCCCATCTCTGGTTCGCATGAGGAGCCATTAAATTCCATGTGGTGAATCAACACACTACCATAATTGTTGCGCAAGAGTTTGTCATTCAAATGGGTTGGAAGTTTGGTTGGAGGTTGGGGATAATAACTCCCCTGGCTGCATGCACGCCAGTGATCTCTAGTTGGCCATCTGTCACCCCATTTGGGGAGTTAATTTCCCCTTGTTAGCGATATAGTTGAAACTTCATAGGTTATAAAAAAGATGAGTTGACTCTGGACCTAAACATGCAACCAGTCATTCGAAAGCACATCCTCTCCTTTACACATTATGAAAAAATTGTTCGCCAATCAAAGGTTAGATGTGAAATTGTAAGTTTCCAAAGTCACTTAACCAAGGAGGTCTCGTTAGTGTTTCAATCTAATTATTTTTTATCCTCTAGAGGTTTATATGTTGATCTTAATATCACCTTCCCATAGATCGTATTTCATTGATCCTTTGTATAAGGTTCCAAGTTTTAACTCTCAAATGTCTTATCAAATCTAGCTCGGGCATTATATTTGAAGTTGGGTTTTCATACTTAGCTAAGTTTCTATTTTGAGCCTTTGCAAATTCTTGAAAGTTTTGCTAAAATACCCTCATACTTAAGCCAATTTTCTATTTTGAGCCTTTGTGAATTCTTGAAATCTTTTCTAAAATACCCATTCTTGTTAAGGCTCTTGAATTTATTGTGGCATTCTTCTTTTTCCCTAGAATTCAAGTTTATCATAGTCCTCTTATTTTAAAATCCATTTTGAGAATTTTTTCCAATTTCCCAAAAATATTCCTTTGAAAAAACATTGTTGGGTATTATTACTATTTACTCTATATTTCCCCCCACCCCCACCCTCATATGAGCGTGGGGGTGGGGATATAGAGTAAATATTATTTCCTCTAAATTGACAGTCTTTTACTACTAGTAAAACCCCCTTTTTACTTATCTATCCTTCTCTTTTGCATGGTTATCTCCCACATTAGCATAATAATGAAAGGGTTTTAATGAATATATCATTTTGAGCAAATAAGGTAAATTTTCATTAATTTGTGGCTATTTCCATTGTTTTGGTAGGTTAGGAAGATTATTGATAGACTCATTACTAATGAAATTTTCCTTAAGTCTAGATCTTGTGACACACAGAGAGATCCTGCAACAACCTTGTTGTTTGACATATAAGCGACCAGCTTGGAGCCAAACCACGATATGGGTTTTGTTCTTGGCTAGGTCAATATGTAATAATGTCCATGTCATCCAATACTAGAAAGCAAGGAGTACACTAGTCACAAGTCAAAGAATTAGACAAGTGTTGCCAACGATTAGCATAGTAGAAAGGCCCGATTTGGTTCGAGATCTCTAGGTGGCCATATCCTCATGCATATCCATGTCACGAGGATATCGCATGAACGATTTACAATGTATAATTGTCCTTGTATTACTAGAAATGAACCAATTTGATACATCTTCGTTATCTTGTTATTATAAGTCGATTTGGCAATGCGTGGAGTAGGGGATTCGGGTGAATTGCATTGACCATTCTTGGGATTTGGTTTATGTATAAAATATGGTGGCACAACCATGTAAGGGACATATAGACATATTTTACTCCTTTGATAAAACTATGGTATGCTTTAGTTGTTGAGATACATTCTCCTTTTTATTAATATAAAGCTACGTGTTGATGTTTTGAATCTATTTGGTATTACGATTTTCCTACTAATTCTGTAGTTCTTTTAAGCAACGTGAGACCTGTTGGGAGGGCCCACCAGTTGGTTCTTGTTTCTTTGTATATTTTACAATAGAGATAATAATTCTGTTGCTTTGTTTTTATAGTTGGTATGGTTTTTAAGTACACAGTTAACATAACTCTATTTATTCTCACATCTTTTGGTTTTACAACATTTGCATGATCCCCAGGTTAACATTTGATCGATAGTGTGCAGTAATTGTATAATTGGTTTAAAAGTACATGTATTTTTGTAGTCCTCAAGATTTGGATGTTGTAGGCATTGACTATAGTTGCAATATGAACAATGGTAGTCACACCTCCCTGTTTGAATTCCATTTGGTTCCTAATCCAATGATGGAACTTGAATAATCTTATGCAACTATGTTTTATATGAGCAATGCACCTTATTTCAAAGTATGACTTGCACTAGTGTTGTTTGCATTTATTTAGTATTATACATTGGAGATCTATAAGTTGCAAGTGTTTTGAGGTTTTCAAATCCCTGTTTGAATAGTGTATATGTGGATCGATCATCCTTTCTTCATCCCTCTCTTAGGTTAATGAGAAAGATGCTTTAGTGGAGGTAGCTCTCACTGGGGGTTGAACGATAATATTGAGTTGATTTTTTTACGTGAACATTGTGTACCTCATAGTGAAAGAGACATGACCAGTGGCTATTAAAACTTTGCATTATTACCTAGTAAAGACCATCTCCTTTTGCCATTTTCATTGTGTCAAGTAGGAATACAATATTTTTTGTTTTCTTTCTGACATCACAATAACATAGTCACTTGAAGGTGGGAATGAGATTTTCCCTTCGAATTGCTTACATGAACACTCAGGAGATGCTTGAGTGAAATATTGTAGCTTGTGTCAGCGGGGCAGTTTCTTGTTTTTTTTTCCCAATGAACAATTTTCCCATGATTTGCTAGTTTCATGTTATTTTCCATAGATTAGATATTCATTTTAATCCTATTCCCTGCACATACAATGTTGGCATATCTAAGCTTATGCCCTTAGATTGATGATTATATGTTCAACAATTAAGTCAATTAATTAACCCAACATATTTGGCATCATTGTCGAGAAGATGCTAGAAGGGAGTAGTACTTCTATGGATTATTTTTCTTGCATGATTTAGAATAAAAATTTTCTTTTTGTGATTTATTTCCTTAGAATACTAGATTTCTAGATATGGCGGGACGGTGAACAGTAAGACGCAAAGGTTCCTGTACTTCATAATTTATGAAGGGGTTCTAGCCAGACACATTCACTTTAGTGAGTACACCATCTCACTAGTTCTAAAGCTATGTTAGTATTGTATAAATAGAGCTAGGGACAATAGAGGTAGATTTAGGGGAACAATTAGAGTAGTTTCACCAGACAAAAAGACTCCTTCAAATACTAACTTGTTGGCAAGAAATTCTACATGAGGTGGACAAGAAGGTATGATTCCAAAAGGAAGTTCCACCGAATATAATCCCACAACAAGTTCATCTAAGAAGCCCATTTTTCTTCCAACAAATCCTACAATAGAACCAGAGGTAGTACGCTGCTTAGGTCGTCAATTCAATCCAATTCAGGAACATACACATGGTTGAAGGAGAAGGAAAGATACATAGCAATGATGGAGGTGAAGTACATAGAGATGAATAGGTAACTTTTGGGTTTCCTATAGTATATCCTAAAACAAATGTCCAAATGAAGAATATCAATCCCTCAGTCTTACCTCACTTCCATGGGATGGTAAGCGAACACCATGACTCTTATTTTTCTGAATTTGATATTCTTTGTCATAGCTATGATTATACCTCTGATGCACAAAAGTTAAGGTTATTTCCGACCACCCTTAAAGATGTATTTCTCCACTGGTTTATGGATTTGGGTGGGGATACCATTAGAACATGAGAAAAAATGCATAACACTTTTCTCAAGAAGTATCAAGATTACTGTAAGGCTAGGGAATTAAGAGAAGAAATCTTTAAAATGACACAAAAAGAGGAAGAAATTCTCGAGGACTATCTTGAGAAGTTTTTGTATTTAATCTTCAAAGCTCTAAACAACACAAGTTAGAACTAGAAACAATCAAAACCATTTTATTGAGAGGTCTATTAGACAAATCAATAAATTTGCTCAACTTAATGGGATCTGGTGATGTCTCTCGACTAAACTTTAAAGAAATTTATGAATTTTATAGAAGGTGTTCTCAGATCCAGGCCAGATATAGCAAAGGATCAAGGGACACTCTTTCCAAAGTCACCAAATCTGCTACTAGTGGTGTCACCAGGGCTGAATTAGGAAATTTGTTTGAAAATTTTAAAATTGATCTTCTTTGCACTCTTAGTTTACAACTAGATACTTTTCAATTTAAAAAGAAATACGAAGACGAAAAAGCATCTCTTTCCATTTTTTGTCCTAAATGCAAAGAAAATCAATCACTAAGAGAATGCTATCTTGATGCTATTAAATATGTGCCATTTTTGCAGGAGACCATCCAACAGAGCAATGCCCCGCTCTACCTAGAATTAAAGTAGTATATCAAGGGGAGAATCAAGAAACCGAAAAATTATGTACAATTGCACCAAAAATACCTTGGCAACCAAGGGTACCAGGTATGACTTCAAATCCTACATCTTAGTTTACTTCATATTTTCCTAACCAATAGTATCAACTATAATATTTAGACCCTACCATGCCCTGGTAAGGATGGCCCCAACAACAGGTTCACAACCGTCATTGGCAACAAGGATGGAAAGAACCCAACTATGGAAGCATGCCTACCTATACCTATCCTACACCCCCACAACCATCATACCCTATGCCACCACCTCATCATCATACACAACAACCATATCCCCAACAAATTTCATATTCCACACAACCTCAAACACAATTAACTACACCACCTCAACAATTGCAACTCCCATAACCTCAACAACTACAAATTCCATCCACTAAACCTATGAGACCTACATAGTTTCCTGCTCAACCAATTCCTAACCCTAATAATGGTAGCTCATCTTGCTTTCAATGATTAGTTACAACCTTTTCCTACCTATCTGGTCACCCTAGTGGACTTACAAGAAATTCAACTTAGGTCAGGAAATGTGCTTAATAAGAACTCTCCTAAAATTATTGAAGAAGAGTTGGAGGAAGCAACTCCCAAACAAATAAATGATAATGTTGAAATAAAGAAAACTCCCCCACATTCAGAGCTTCCCCAATCATCTAGTTTGCCTCCCTATCTGGAAAGGTTAAGCTTGGAGAAATCAATAGTTCATCCCAAATTTGACTTGGTCTCTAAATTAACGAATGTTTGCATCAAAGTCCCTTTATTGCAAGCCATTAAAGATATATATATTTATGCTAAAACCATTAGGGAAATTTTTGTAAATAAACCCAAAATAAATAATATAGAACAAAAAAAAAATTTTTTTTTGGGGAGATCAACATATCTCATGTCGAGACAAATATTTGTAGAAAAATATCAAGATCCTGGCAACCCGATTGTTTCAATATGCATCAATGATGTTCTTTTCCCAAACACGCATATTGACTTAGGGTTCGTCATTAATATCATGACTCTGCAGGCCATGGAACAATTACAATTACTTAACCTTCATCCTACACCCACTGTGTTAGAGCTAGTAGACTGATTCAAGATCAAGACTAAGGGTGTGTTATATTATGTGATTGTTTCCTTAGAATATTGGGAGTATCTTGTTGAATTTATGGTCTTGTAGCCCAAAACCCATTCAGGGGGTCATCACTTTATCTTAGGGAGGCCATGTCTAGCCACCGCAAATGCATTTATTGGATGTACATCCAGGAACATGCTTATTTATCATGGAGACTCAATGAAAAATGTAACTCTATATCCTCCTGCCAAATCCTTTCTTGAACTTGAAAACACTTTGTGGCTAGACACCACTAATAGTGATGGAAAAAATATTCAATCTATTTTTGCAATATTTTAGATTATTCAATTCAATGCAGTCACCAAGGAAGACTGGATTCAAAGTTTTTTGGTCAATTTAGATCCTTTGAAAAATTTTGATTTATCTCTTGATCACATCTTTAGTTTATACTTTCAAGAGCATTATTATTTGAGTACGTCCTCCTCACTACAACTTTCTACAATATCCACTAATATGACATAATCAAACACAATTCCTGTTGAGATAAGTCTAGGTAAATTTTTACATGTAAATTCTCAACTTTAAAGTTCTCATCATAAACAACTAATCAAAATGTTGGAGAAACACACAAATTCCTTTGCATGTATCTATCAAGATATGAAGAGAATTTATCCTTACACTTGCACCCATCATATCTATATACAGGAGAACGCCCATCATATTAGGCAATCACAAAGGCAAATGAACCCTGCTCTCAAAGAAATGGCCAAATAAGAATTACAAAAATTACTCGATGCCCAATTTATATACCCAATTTCAGACAACCAATGGGTCTCACCCCTAGTCATTGTACCTAAAAAGAATGGTAAGTGGTGTATTTGTGTCGATTATAGAGAAATTAACAAAGCCACTTTAAAGGATTATTTCCCTCTCTCGTTCATTGACCAGGTTTTGGACTCATTAGCTGACAAAAAGTATATCTTTTTTCTTGATGGCTTTAGTGGTTATAACGAAACACAGATTTCACCCGAGGATTAGGACAAGACAACCTTCTCATGTTCACGGGGGACACACATTTATAAAGTGTTACCCTTTAAACTATGCAATTCCCCCGCCACTTTCTAGGGAGAATTTTTAGCTATCTTTTCTGACTTGATCCACAATTGTGTGGAAGTTTATATGGATGATTTCTCTTTCTATGGTGATACTTTTCTTGAAGCATTAGAGAATCTAGAAAAGGTTTTGATATGGTGTCAGGAAACTAACCTTTCTTTGAGTGATGCTAAATGTTGTATGTTGCAAACGACATGTATTGTTCTTGGCCATTTCATCTTCAGTGTCAAAATTCAAGTTGACCCGACAAATATTGATGTCTTGCTAGTTATTATAGGAGATTCATAGAACTTTTTTTAAAAATAGCCACCCCTTTATTTAAATTACTCACCAAGTTTACTAAATTTTTCTGGGATGATCATTGCCAACATGCTTTCAAAGTACTAAAACAAAAACTTACACTTGCACCAATTTTGAGGGGGGCAAATCGGTCTCTTCCATTCCACATTTCAAATGATGCCTCCGACACAACTCTTGGAGATGTGTTGGGGCAGCAAGAAAACCAGTCATCCTACGCCATTTATTTCATTAGCAAGAACTTAACACCAACTGAACTAAACTATACAGTTACAGAATAGGAATTTCTATTAGTTTAGCATGCAATTAATAAGTTCAGACACTACATCGCTGGGTATGAGGTCTTCATTCATATCAATCACTATGCTATTAGGTACTTAATGATAAAACCTATAAATAATGGTAGGGTGACAAGAAGGATTTTTCTGTTATAAGAGTTTAACATTACTATTCTAGATAGACCTAGAAGGGAAAATTTGGTAGCAGATTTCCTTTCTAGAATTCATAATGAGGAACAAGAAACTACTGTAGATGAAGAATTTCCTAATAAATATTTATTTGTTTTATCTACTAATTCCCCATGGTTTGCAGATGTAGAAAACTATTTGGTTACACAGAAATTTCCACATCATCTTTCACCTAGTGAAAAGACTAGGATTGTCCAACACAATGCTTCCTATTCTTGGGTAGGAGGGGACCTCTTTCAGAAAAGACCTGACTTGATTACCAGGAGATGTGTATGTGAATATGAAGTGTTTGATATATTGAAATATTTTCATGATGATCCATGTGGTGGAAACTTCGATGACAAGAGAACATCATATAAAGTTCTTTATTCAAGATACTATTGGCCAACCCTCTTCAAGGACGCCAAACAATATGTCCAAAGCTACTATAGTTGTCAATGAATGAACAACCTAGTATGATTCGACAAGATTACTTTACAGCCCTAGGTAATGATTGAACCTTTTGAGAAATGGGCTTTGGATTTTGTTGGGATGATTGTTCTTGCATCGAAAAAGAAAAGGTATATCTTAGTTTGTACTGATTATGTTACCAAGTTGGTAGAAGCCAAATCTCTTTTCCGTGCTACTTAAAAAATAATTGTTCATTTTATATTTGAAAATAGTTTTAGCCGTTTGAGTGTGACAAGAGAAATTGTGATAGATCAAGGAGCACAATTTACATCAAATCTAGTACAGGCCATCACTTAGCAATATCAAAGAAAACACAAAAAATCCTCCCCTTATCATTCACAAGCCAATGGGAAAGTGGATTCCACAAATAAGGTCCTTGAAGGAATCTCGACCAAGATAGTATAGAGACATAGTAAGGAATGGACAAATAAACTTCCTGAGGCACTATGAGCCTACAAGATTACATGGAGGAACACCACTGGATTAACATCGTATGAATTAGTTTATTGAAAACAATTTATTCTTCCAATAGAATTTCAAGTGAATACCTACAAAACGACAACTCAACTAGGTATGGATATTACATAGGAATAAAAACAAAGGATAGTTCAATTAAATGAATTGGACGAGAGCTGTCAAGACACCATCCAACATACCACCCTTGTCTAACAACAGAGAAGTAAATGGCATGGCAAGTTCGTCCAGAAGAAGCAATTCAAATCAGGTGATTGGGATCTCCTTTTTTATTCAAAGTTTGAAAAATTTAAATGAAAGTTCACCACACAATGGTTAGGTCCATATGAAGTTGTGAATATATTTGACAATGGTTCCATAAATATCAATACCATTGATGGGGAAGGGATTTCTTTCTTGATCAATGGGCATCGACTAAGATTGTACAAGCATCATGTCAACTGAGAAGATTTCGTCCAATGTATTCAACAACAATGTGAGACAATATGAGATGGAGGTACTAAGCATGGAGGATCCCCAACTTCCTGTAACCTCGCTTTGATTTATTTCTTCTTCCTTCTTTAAATAAAAAGAAAAAATATATAAAAAATAATAAATAAAAAATAAAAAAAGAAAGAAAAAAGTAAAGAAAAAATAATAATGTCCTCTTGTGAAAACTAGCTCTATGGCGCATTTGGACAAGGAATTTTCTTGAAAACCAATTAATTGGTTGGAAAATGTCTCCCATGATTTTCTCAAATAAAAGGGAGATTATTGGCTATAAGATATATAAGTTTGGTTTGTCCCAAAAAAATGAAGTTTTTCTGTAACTAATCTCTTAGTAATAGTGTCTGCAAGATATGATTTGGGTTTGTGTAAAACCATATCATTAGAGACCTTGGGAATCTTGTTGTCTTATCACCATAGTTAGAACCCATCTCCAATGTAGTTAAATTTTTTTATATCATAATCTTCATCAGAGAATAAAAGTTCACAATAAAGTTATGCATGTAATATTGTTGTAATCTTGTACTATGGTTCTTCAAAATCATTTGTTCTATGCTCGTGTTAGTTGATGGGGGATTCCTTAAGGCCCTCCTTCTGACAAACCTTACCCCATCGAATCCAACACATTATCTGGGGTCAAGGTTAGAGATTTCATAGTGCCCTGGAATCTGCATCCATTAATGGTAGATCTCCTTGTTGTTAATCATAGGGATTCATAAATACCTCTTGATTGATGAATATTGCATGTGACTCAACATCAACGCATCTATTCATTCATATCAAGATGTAATAAGGTACTTTATCACTCATTGTCATTAAAAGTGATTTGCTTCACATTGGTTAACGACATACCTTAACGAACAATAATCCACCGATTTATTTTCATGCTCGACACCAACACATTTATTCGCATGATAAGAATTGTACCACAAGCTTGGGTAGCGGTTGAAGACTACATGATTTCATCAACAATAGCCTGTAGTAGTTCCTTTTTTATTTCCATTTCAAGATGTTCAATTCATATTCAATTTTCATATTCTCAGCTTTTATGTTTTCAATTCTTTTCTATTATCAATAGCTCTGAGACTTGATATATTTCATCTTCGCTACACAAACTTTCAATAGCAGCTTCAATATTTGTAATTTCAATAGTTACAGGGAGTTCGGTAACCATTGTTTTCTACGATTACATGATCCCTATATCAATTACAAGATGACCTATAGCTTATCAAATTGAAATATACCCATCATTTACATGCTAGTAGCTTCACCAGTAAGGATCTGGGGTTGCCCAAGAAACTCTAGGTTCTTCTCTTCATCATTCTACAGGGATACATCAACAACATCATTCATTTATCTTCCTTTATAAAAATAATCAATCTCAACATCAACAATGTCATCATTTTTTGTCATCTCTTCTACATCATCAATTCAGTTGGTTATGCAACAAGCATCTAGTGAATTCATGGGATCAACATAATGCAACAACAATCTTAGGTTTCCTTCCTCTTCTCTATCCAAAGCATGCATTACCAGGTAAACTTGAGGTAATAAGGCAACTTTTGATTTTTTTTGGTTTATTAAAAACATGGGAAACTTAGTTTATATTTACATATGAGACCATTCAATTAACATATATTTTTATCCTATTTCATATATCCTATAATCTCACTTAATAAACCTATAGTCAAACCACATCCCACTTAACCATTATACAAACTACCCATGTCCCATGCCTACATACATAACCCTTATCCATTTCCCCCGTCGCATGTGAGCTCTTAACCATTGTATTTCATGATTACTTATGCCACCCACGATTGTTGCTTCATTCATGCACGATAATTTCATTGAATGATTGATATCTATATTGATTTCCCATTTAATTCGACCCCACTTATTTCAAATCACTATTAGGATTCAAAATAAGTTCTAATTCATCATACGTTCTTCCCAAAAGGCCCAAAATCCTTGTTCCCTGTTCGCAATGAAAAATCATTCGAAACATGAGTGCCTTTGCATACCTCTCAGGTTCTAAATTGTGACAGTATGGGGAAGAGAGACACGGTAAGACAAGAACCATGGTCGCTGAGAGATCTCAAATCCTACCTTGAGTATAGTGCTAGTAAACCTCTCCTCAAATCCACAGGCTCGCTGCCATTTCTCAAAAAATTCGAGGGGTATGATGCCCCTATGACTAGGGAATTTGCAAAAGAGTTTGATGGAAATGTGGCTCGCATGGGTGACCTAATACTTGTTGTATCAGAGGAAACATTGGCTCGATCCACTGGACTCCCGATAACATGGGAAGATTGGTTCAAGAATAAATAGGTGGAGATAGGGGTCTAGGATCGATTCTTGTCCATGACGAGACACAATTTGGACTAGAAAAAGGGGGTGCCTAGGGTATGGATCACAGAGAAGTGAAGAAATATCTTGTTTGTTCTTCATAAGATTATTATTGGCAAGGGACGGTATGCCATAAATTTTCTCTATCATATCTTCCTCTTGTTGCATTTTGAAGCTAGTAGTGAGTTGAATTTTCCATTTTATCTTTGTCAAATTCTGGGTAGAATGGTTAAACGTGTGCAGGAAAACCCTAAGAACATTAATCAAATCCTGTATCACCATGGCTTGATCACAATTCTGATTTTTGAGGAATTAAATAAAAGAGGAGATAATTGGGATGCATTCCTATCCTAGAATGGGTTTATTGCAAAAAATGGTCCATCCGAGGGAGTACCTCATGAGCCTATCATTCCTACTGATGAAAATAATAAAAATAACCATGAAGGACTAAAATCCCATGGAGATAAGGACTTCACTATTCCTGATAAGACTTCTAAAAATGCTCCTTCAAAACCAAATCATCCTGCCCCTATTGCGCCTACTTCCATCACACCAACTAATGTCAGTCCTGTAGCACTAGTTGTCACTACCTCTATTCCACCGGTCATTCATGTCAAGGTTACGAGGAATATGGACAAACGAAAAATTAAGTGTCAAAACCCCAATGACCAACACTTCTTATTCACCAAAAAATCCAATTATCTTGGAACCTGAACCTACACCTTCTGAACAAAGTGACATTTGACCACCTAAGCTCTCAATTCCATTGTCTAAAAAGACTCGAAAAGAACCCTCTCGGCCTAAGACACTCGTGTGCTCGTCTCCCTACTCCGTTGGACCTTCTACACATGTACCTCATGGCATTGACAATACTATAGACTACTATTAGCTTGTGATAGAGACCTTAATCCCTGATGCCCGATCGATCTCTTATAGGTTGGAGAGGAAAGATCAACGCATCGATATATTGAAGGCCGAGGTTGAAGAGTTCAAAATTATGGATAAGTATATTAAATAGGAGAATACAACCTTGAAGGACAAATGTGCTCAATTACAGAGGGAGTTTAGTAGGTTGAAAACAAAGAATGGAAAATTACATAAGCTTAGTGACAAGAAACACAGGTAGATTGAGACCCTCCAATTTCATACCAGGGACTTAGTAAGAAATCTCAAGGCAACAAAGGGAAGAAAGACACCCAGTGTTAACATCTCTATCAACACTACCTATTGACTAGTGAAGAATTGATAAAGTTCTGTCAAATTTTGAGGACTTTATTATCATAGCACCAACTACACCTATGGTTACATGCTTTGTTTGCATGGGGACACACAAAACCATAGGCGTGGGGGAGATGTTGGGTCTCCAAATAGACACCATTTTCACTACAAATGAACCCCTTTTTGAGCCATCAAACTCTTTTCACCTTATTTGTCACTCTTTTTATCATAAAAGGTTATTCAAAGGCTCACAAGGTAATATTATTGGTTTATTTGTGTTTTCCCATAGTTTTTAATAAATTACAATGATTAAAAGTGTGTTTTGCTACTAATGATGGTTTATTGAGCTCGGGTCCCGTAACCCATATAGAGTTCTAGTAACCCATGTTGTTGTTTTTCATACCTCCAAGGATCTAGAAGGAAAACCAAGACCCAGGTTCTCTGTGCAACAACATTGACATGCTCCTAAGCTCCTCACATTGGTTCTAGAACGAGTAAATAAGGGCACTAGTTGTAGTCAAAGATCATGTTCAACCCTTCTCCATATCAATGCACTAATAGAAAATCGTCTCAAGGATGAAATTTGGAGATATTCTCATGCATTTAATGTCATGATAATATCTCATGAATGAATTCAAGTTATATTCACATCCTCCAAGTTTAATTATATTGCTTGTTGCAATTTCCTCCATGTAATCGATATGACCAATGCGTGAAAATGGGGATCTGACCAGAAATCATTCTCTTTATATTTGGAAACAATGTTTGTATTTAAATATGAATGATGTAATGTAATCATGTGTAGTATGAGATTGATACACAGACTCTTAGCATTTAGAATTTGAGTTTGATCATTATTGTATTGACTTGTATCCTTGATATTGATTAATAAAATGTCTGTGTTTTAAAAGTTCAGTTTGTGGTTCCAATTGCTCTAATCCTGTAGTTATTTTAGCAATGAAATGCCAATTGGGAGGGCCCGCCAAGCTAGATAACGTTTCCTTGTACAATTCATGTAGGAATGTAAGTGTGATTCGTAAATTTCCTTTGTTTTACTTAGCTCTGTTTTCATTCATTGGATGTAATTAATTTCATGATTGTTTTTTCTTTAATCGTGTTCAGTGTGACAACTTGCTAATATATCTCGTTTGAATGAGATTTGATCCATTAACACAACCCTACAAGCACTCTGATTTCATCATCTGAGTATATCAGAAGTGTGACTAGCTCTACTTCACATAATTTTGTTTTGCAAACAATATCTATGTTTTATAAGTTTTATTGAGTAATGGTTTAAACATAAATTGAAAAATTGAATTGCAATTTTGCTTTGTTATTGCATTTCCTTTCATAATTGAAAATAGCTTTATCAACTTTGAAATACAGGGTTTTATCATACAAAATCCAAGATTTAGATCACAAGTGTTTGAGTTTGATATAAGTTTTGTATGCATGTGTGTGTGTGTGGATCGATCATTGTCTTTGCTATTCTTTTCCCTTCATTCTTTCAGTTTAGTGATTAAATTTATTTGGTTATAGGTAGCATAAATATCATTAGAGTATAAACAATAAAATTGATTTTGTTTCGTTGTGATGAAGATTGGGTAAAGCTCAGTGAAATATTTACAACCTAAGCCCGTAAAACTCTTTATTGTTAACACAATGAGTCCTTTCTTTGCAATTGCCAAAGTGTGAATATATTAATTTTCCAGAAATCCTTTATATGCCCAGTTTGTTTTTGCAATTACAAGAATAGTTTCACTTGAAGGTGGGAATGATATTTTCTCTTAGAATTGCTTACATGAAAAATCAATAATTTCTTGAGTGAAACATTGTAGCCTATGCCAACAAACACTTTCTTGTTTTTCTACCCAACGGACACGTTTCTTGTGATTTGCTATTCATGTTTTTTTTCCATAGATTAGATAGTCATTATTTTCCTAGCCCCTGCACATACAATGTTAGCATCTCTAAGCTTACACCCACAAATTGATGATTTAATGCTCAACAATTAAGTTAATTAATTAGCTCGACATGGACATGGAAAAAATCATGTGGGTGTCAAGTAGAATCTTAGTCACTCCTAAGTATGGCAACCAGGCAAGGTCATATCTGTTAAAAACAAGGCCCTAACTATACCAAAGTTGACTCACATTCGACATACTTCCTCCATCCAAAGGTCAATGTGGTTAATATAATCATAAAGATGGGTCAACCCATTGACTTTAATTGCCAAATAATCAAGGAAGAAAGGTTTACAAGGCAACTCTAGCTGGGAACAATAAAGAAAAGATTGACTTTCCACACCTCACTTGGTTAAATATAAGGAGGGAAAATAATCATAGATCAAAGGAAGGTAAGGATGATGAGGAAACTATTGGGTCAAGGATAAGGAAGAGAAATGAGTTGGATATTGAGGACACTCATAGGTCAAGGGTAAGCTAGAGAAACAAGGCATAGATAAGCAATAAAAATGAGGACACTCACAAGTCAAGGGAAAGCTCTCAAGGACACAAGGCGAGGGATACTCAACATCCATAAATAAATTTCTTACATCCAACCTTGTCATAGAGAGGAGACCAACTCTCAAGAAATATTTTGAAAAAATCCTAAAGTGATGAGATATTCCCCTCACTAAGTTTTCCATACCAATCCCTGATCTCCTCAAGAAAATCCAAGGAAAATAAGAACATCTTCATCTTAACATCTTTGTGGCTGATTTTGAGCTTCGAAATAGCATCACTAAAAAATTAAATGTGTGAAGCAAGTGAATCAATAGGTCCATGAAATCTTGGCAGTTTATCTCTTAAATACTGATAATCATTTGGGTATCCTTGGATTCTTGAGAAATCCAAAGGACCAAATAAATCATGTAATAACCATTCAACTTCACTCATTTTGAGGTTTAAATCATAAAATTCTTTAGAGAAACTTCCCAAGTGAGGCTCTTCATAAGGTTCAAGCTTAGCCATGTCAATTTCACTCTCATATTCGGTATCATAAATGGGATCTCCTTCAAAATATATCAAATACCAATCATGCCTTTCAATGTAAAACAAGTCATCCAAGATTCTAACACCTAGAGCATCAACGCCTGCATGGAATGAGGGAGAGTCCACCAATCCTTCTTCAATACTTACCCCTTAAACATCATCAAATGATGGATCTAAATGCTCCATATTTTGACGAGGGGCATCATCCATTGAGTCCTCAACTTCATCTGGATAAGGAAACAAAATTTTAGCAATTTTCGTCCCCTAAGTTCTCATCCAAATTAATAAATTCACTAGGTTGATCTCACTCTAAATACACTTCTAAAAGTTCTTCCCTTTCCAAACTGTCAAAGGATTCATCAATAGGTCTCAAATTTTGGGGAAAGGTACAAGTTCCTAGGTTATTTTCTTCACAAAGACAAGAAACAATTTGGTCATTGTCAAAATACACCTCCTTAACTTCAACTTCCTTAAACTTGTCTTCCTCAATGGATCCATGAGGTAGTTGACCTTCCTCTTCATTCATGTGTTCTTCTTGAAGTGATCCTTCTTCAATGTGCTCATTTAATGATTTTTCACCTTCATCATATCCTTGACTTCCAATGGGATCGATATCTTGTTCAAATTGTTGATCTTCAATCAGTGACAAAGTGAGGGAATCTTCCGTATGAGTTGCGGCCATATATTCTCTCTTCAATTATGTTCAAAAGGACATTGCTTTCTTTTATCTTATTGCTTAATTCATCCCCCAAATCACGTGAAGGAATTATCTGAAACTCAAGAAATAGATCATCAATAACCCCTTTTCTCTCATGGAAAGCCTCAATCCAATCACCCAATTGTTCTTCATTGAGGTCTTCTTCATAAGTTTTATTTTCAAAGTCTTTATAATGTGGCAATTGTTCTTCAAAGGAATCACAAAAAAACCCTTCCTCTATATCCTTTTCAAGTAACCGACTCTCCACGACAATGGTTTCAACCATATCATTCTCTTCTTCTTCTTGTAAAGCTGCACCAAAAATTCCAAAAACATCCTCATATCTTTGTGAGGGAGGACCCCAATATTTAAAAGAAATTTCGAGCCAATCCCCTCAAGATGATATTTTCTTAGGAGGATTGGAATTTCTTACCCAGGCCCTCTGCGTTCCATCCAAAGAGGAGAAAAATAGTCTGATCAGAATATCATCATGCACTACATCAAGCATTTAAATATATTCTAGA
>CBVK0101161717.1:0-19985 GCA_900067695.1 Picea abies | reverse complement strand
TACATCAAGCATTTAAATATATTCTAGAAATGACATGATATGCTAAGCAACTTGAAAGCATTCACCATTAAATTTTGGAACACTTGTTCTCCAAGTTAGAGGGATTTCATTTGAATAACACTTAATTTATCTAAAATTAAAACAAGGAAAGATCTCATGAAAATGCCAAGGTGCCATTTTCACCTAAATTCAACCTGAAAACCCAATATGGTAATAGTGGAGTAGCTAAGGTGAATTCTCTAAAGCCAAGAAAATGCTACTTGCTTCACCCTACAAGCAACAAACTTTAAAATCTTTGAGGGAAAAAGGATTATTCCCAATAATTTCGTCACCATATGAGTAAATTTAATAAAAATCTTTGAATATTACTCATCAAAATTTTGTTGAAGCCAAACTTCGTAAAAATCTTTGAATATTACTCATCAAAATTTTGTTGAAGCCAAACTTCGTATACCCAGGGAATTGACTTTATCCTCCACAATGACAACAAAATGTTACTAGTCAAACTCTCCCCAAGGGAAAGTCCTACCCTGCGCGAGAGAGTTTGGGGCAATATAACAAGCAAGCCACCCACTCTCACCTTAGAGGCCATGCTTCTACTCTTCCTGGCTAGGGATTCATACAATGAGGGTTTTCCTATATGGTCGACTAAGTCCTATCATTTTAAGTAAGGTGGGTATGGGAAAGGATTGATTTGACTTCTCAAGGTGATGGCTCAAGGATCATGATGTAATACATGTTTTGAATACGAAAACTTCTTGCAAGAATATTCATTGAATCCATAGACAATAACACACAAGGTATGGAATTCAAAGTAGAAAATCTATTGCATAATGTAATTCATTTCAATATCACCTCCATAAAAAGAACATAAGATGTAAAAAAATGCCAAATATCTAGTGCAACATATGCCCATCTTACAAACTACTATGTGGACTATTGTTATCATTCATTGGAATGATATTTAAGTGAATTATACCAAGATAAATTGTTCAACAATCATTCAATATAGATATCCAATCATTGTTGTAGCAAACACAATGTATCGAACCGAAAGCACATGTGTTCATTCACAAAGCATATATGAGAAAATTATCATTAAATGAACTAGCACATTTTACATGCATAATGAGAAATAAATGAATCATACAACAACAATACACTAGAGATATTTACAATAGATTTTACCCATTCACATATCTATCCTGAAAGTTAGTGTTGCAGTATACTCTATGTAACCAGTAACTTAGCAAACTCAAAACGGTTTAAAAGTTCATGTGGAAGGACTATGTCAAATTTATGAGTTATGTCATTACTTGTGTTTATACACCCATTTATCATCATTTAAAGGAGTAGTAAAATGTTCTTGTGTTTCATGTGGAAGGACTATGTCAAATTTATGAGTTATGTCATTACTTGTGTTTATACACCCATTTATCATCATTTAAAGGAGTAGTAAAATGTTCTTGTGTACAGGTGCAAGTGAATGAAACAACATGTATTCATGCATAAACTTTGAGTATAAAGTGGACTACAATGACAATTGTTATGCTAACAACATATTTGTAGATAGGTTTTAAATTCAAATTTCCATTCAACATTATATAAATCGTTTCTTTAACTCAAATTCAGATTACAACCACCATGTATGTGAGAGTAATAAAGAACAACAACAATAAAAAAGAATTCAAATTGCAGAGTAAATGTGCATACCATCAATTAGATTATGTGGTTAGGTCACTCACATTTATTCACTTGTTTGTTTAACATGGGAAGAGTTGTAGAATTAAACCATTTCTAAAAAATACTCAATATATGACATGGATTAGTATATAAAACATAACCAAAACCTTGACTATGGTACTATTTGGCCTTTAAACTAGAAATGAAATATGGAATGATACACACAATTTTGAAGTGCATTGGGATGCCTTTAGCACCAAAGTATTAGCACAAGGTTTGTGAGGCTAGAGGATCTAAAAATGATGCTGCAAGGATAGTCACAAAACCTTTATTGTAAATTTGACACAAGGATTTTCCCAGTAAGAAACTTATGACAGGTAACACTAGGCAATTTTTGATAGATCGTTGATGGGGGTTTAGGTAGGATCGTAGTATGGAGATCCAACCAAGCATAAATATGGGCCAATTTTGCACAAAGGTGATAGTCACATTACCAATTCCTTGCCTCTAGATACACTACAAAAAATGACAATTGAATGGGAAGTTGTGACAACAGGTAAATAAGATGACATCCATCAATTTAAAGAGAAAATTTAGAAGAGTACATGAGTTATATTGATGGATACAATGGTTGAGGAAAAGAATCCCTTGAAATGTTGACCATGAGAGATGGCAGAAAAATCCAACATCCACCTCAATGCACTAAGAAAATTGCAGAAACAAAGACAACAAATAGGGTTTTCCAAGCTATGATATTAAGGTTGCAATAAGATAGATTAGGTTTGAAACACACAACAACCTATCTTTAGGGATTGATAGGGTAAGAATAGATGATAAAATAAGAAAATCCAAACCCTCAAATTCTAACATATAGTATAGATTGAAGGGTGGACTAGCATAAAATATTGTAAAAGATATGGTATTTAAACTCAAATGATCAAACAAAATGATGGAGCAAGGTAAAACCCTAGGTCATACAACAAAAAAACATAAAAAGGATATATATATATATAGATAGATAGTTTTTTGGGTGGTTGAAGACAATGAGAAACTGGTGCCTTAGAGGGCCAAGGGGTCACCACTCCACTTCTATGTGAAGCCTAGGGTTTATGTAGAATAATGTTGAGGGGCACTTGGAGGATTGCCCCTCAAGCACCACATAGGGCTTGAAGGAATTCTTCAAGGCTGCAAGGGAGGATTGATCCATGAGGAGTCTTTCCTGCTGGTAAATAAGGTGAGCTTAAAGGCCAACCAAGCAAAAAAGAAGATCCATTAGACGCCTTATCTTAATGCATAAACATGAAACTTTAATGATCAAAGGGATGGTGATAAATATTACTTTAAAACCCTTCGAAGTGGACCAAAGGGCACTTATATAGACTTCTAACATCCATGTTCTTCCAAGCAAGCTCTAAGAAAATTGCGCTAATCCTTGAAAACAACTAGAATAATCACAAGAAGAGAAATATATACTAAATAGATCTCAATATCCAAGCTTCTCATTAATATCTAATGATTTGAAATGACGGAAAACTTCTCCTTTTATAGGTGAGAAGCCTCGTCAATTACAATATAAAAACCATGTGCTAGCTCAAAACCATTTACTCAATAAAACCATGGCAATATACAAGCAATAATCAAATATTGTGCTCACAATGTACAATGTCCCTCTTAGAAGAGGTCAAAGACAATATAAAACCACATGTATGGACCAAGTAGAGGCCAAGAAAGGTGCACTCCTCAAAATGTATTGTCCATGTCCAAGGAACGGTCCAACCAAGTCAAGTCAATGGTACATGACAATTGAAAATGGTCCAACAACCACATAGGAAACCTCCACAATCAAAGGAATGGACCAAAAAATGGAGAGACGTCCTAGAAGAGCATGGTGTCATCTCCCTCATGTGAACCATATTATCAATAAAATCATCTCAAAGGCACGTGTGGGATCCAGGATGATAACTCTCCTCCAAAAAGGTCCAATAAAGATGTTACACCATCAAGGACTGTAAATCATCATGTGTGGCACCCTAGTAACATGCAATCACTCTCTCTGATGCATTAAATACCCCTAGTGTGGTACAAAAGGGAGTAAATAATGCAAGAGCATGCAATAAATTGTCAAATTGAGCAAGGAGGATGCAGTTAAGTGGTTCATATGGCATGTGTGATGACATGGCATCCCATCATGGTTCGATGCACTATCATAGATCCCAATGCAATGACTCGTATCTTGATGTGGTACAAGGATCCCAAGGAAAATGTTGTGGATCCCAATGTTTGTGGATATGGCCATAGAAGAGTACATGGATCCCAATGAAACATCACAGATCCTAATGCAACATCATGAATCTCGAGGCATGTTACACATATCCCAATGCACAATACCCACTCGAAGTGATGTGCACAACCTCTTAGCAAGCCATTAATTGATAACACCTAGTGACATCCTTTAGCACATCATAACAAAGGGGTTAGTTTTAGTACTTGCCTAAGTCTTACCAAGGGGAACAACGTTGACCCTTATACATGCGTCAAATCGTAGGACAACACATATTTCCTAAGTACTTAGGTAAAAGCTAGGTAATAATGAGTAATAATGATGAAAGGGGAAAAGGGGAATGGGTTAATGTGATGACCCTCAAAGTCTTAGACATGCACATGTCTTATTATTCATTTAATTATTCATATATATTCATTTGTGCTAGGAAATTTGCTTTGTGATAGACTTCTAGAGGGAGCTTAGCATTGATTTTCCATCCCCGACATTGTTTCTTACTACCCCTTTAAGCCTCTTTCTTTAGATGCTCAACTTATCGAACAAGTCCCTTTTATTTAGATATTCATAGACAAACCAGGGACAGGGGCATTAACCTCGTAGTGAGGGGCATTTCTCAAGCTTAATGATTGGCTTTTAATTTTTCTCTTCACCTCTTAGCCTTAGTGGTTTTATTTATTTCAGGCTTTAGATTTGACCTTTCCTATTAACCTTTGAGAAGTCATACATGACTAGGATAATATTTTTATGTGAATGGAATGAATGAATTGGGGAGGTGGAAAGTGGTTATCATGGATGGGATATGGATAACAATATCTAGCCTAGACGCCAAATAATAGAAGTTAAGCCAAGAGATGACACACTTCTAAAACTAAACATGTTCCACAAGGAACTATGAGCCAAGTAATAAAACCATATAGCGTTATGGAGTGCTAAAAATACAATTGTTAGGTGTTTACCACTTTAGGACAATATAAAAGGTTATATAATCAAGTTCAAATAAGTATTAATACATGGAATGTCAAATGAAGTGGACTAAGAACCATACCATATAATACCATACCATAGTGCATCTGTAATCTAAGGAGTGGGGATGAAAGTGAGACACACCACAATGAAGCTAGCCCGATCATCAATCTACTGGAGATCAATAAAGAAGTATGTCTAGATATTGCGTAGATGAGCATGCCACCCCATGCAATTAATAACATGATACCCTCACAATGGTATCCAAAAGTGTCACCCCTAGAGGGGGTAACACAGGGTAAATATGGTGTCCATTATTTCTTGAATTGCTCTAATATTTCTATGTGAATGTGATCTATGTATTCATGTTATAGTTCCAGTTTTAATGGTTTCCAATGAATAGTTAGAATCTAAATGAGAGGGATATGTGAGTAAACTTTTGGAATCCACTTCATTAATTGTTTTTCTTGTCTAATAGAGAGTATAACAACTCTATTGCTACCATCATAGGATGCATTTCCAGGCATAAAGATCAATGATTGTTATCTTAGAGCCATTGCACCTCTGTAGGAGTTTCTAATTTGGTTCAAGGTTGTTGGGTGAATTTCTTTTTCATACAAGCTGAAAATTCCCCCTCAGTTTGCAATCTCACTTTCCTAGAAGATTTTCTCCTTGCATGGATCAATTCTTATGTGTCTAGGTGATCTTAGACATTGATAGGCATATTTCATATTGTCTGGGTCAAATTCTTGCATGCTTGGGGGTTTTTAGACATTATTGGGAAGATTTCTCCTTGCTTGGGCCAAATTCTTACATGCATGGGCATTTTTAGACATTCTTGGGAATATTTTTCCTTACCTAGGTTGAATTCTTACATGCTTGGGTATTTTTAGACATTGCTAGGAATATTTCATTCTTCCTTGAGTCATTTTGACTTGATGTGGTGAATTATTTCCTCCATGGACCATCACTCAATTGCCAAGCGTTTAAATTATGTGTTGGGTTGAATTGTTTAGTTGTTGGGTCGAATAATTAATTGAGAGGTCAAATTATTATTTGTTGGGTGATTCTTTTGGATGCATTGGGTTGTGAGTTGAGTGGAAAGTTCAATGAGTCGAAACCATAAGTTAAACCATCGTTCCTCATCCCCATAGATTTGGAATTTTGTGGTTGAGGTCGTTGGACTACTCGTGGTTCAAATCTTGTGGAATTATTTGGAATTGTCATTCCCCATGCTCTTATAAAAAAACCTCATATGTGCTTTCATTATTTGTGTTTCAATTCAAATTAAAATTGGTTATAAGCACATATTTAATATTCCCATTTCCTTTTGGATGAGTCAAGAATCCATTGAAGACCACTACACAAAGTAGACTAATCATTCCATTAGTCATTGGAGCATACACCTACAAATTGTATATTCATAGTACTACATTTTTCACACTAGAGAGTAGGCTATATAGAGAATCAGAATGTGTGGTGGTTGGGCATGGTGGCATTCAAACTAGGGTTGGATGTATTCATTTAAACTCAAAGAGAGGCAATAACTTAGTAATTGTCTTGCCCAAAGGGGTTGGATCCAATGGTGGAAAGCGAGGAGTTTTTCACATTTTATGCAATAAAAGTCTCTTGGATATCAATTTTGGGTGTTATATAGGTTTTTTGGGTGGTTGAAGACAATGAGAAATTGATGCCTTAGAGGGTCACGGGGTCACCACTCCACTTTATGTGAAGCCTAGGGTTTATGAAGAATAATGTTGAGGGGCACTTGGAGGATTGCCCCTCAAGCACCACATAGGGCTTGAAGGAATTCTTCAAGGCTACAAGGGAGGATTGATCCATGAGGAGTCTTTCCTGCTGCTAAATAAGGTGAGATTAAAGGCCAACCAAGCAAAAAAGAAGATCCATTAGACGTCTTATCTTAATGCATAAACATGAAACTTTAATGATCAAAGCGATGGTGATAAATCTTACCTTAAAATCCTTCGAAGTGGACTAAAGGGAACTTATATAGACTTCTAACATCCATGTTCTTCCAAGCAAGCTCTAAGAAAAATGTGCTAATCCTTGAAAACAACTAGAATAATCACAAGAAGAGAAATATATACTAAATAGATCTCAATATCCAAGCTTCTCATTAATATCTAATGATTTGAAATGAGGGAAAACTTCTCCTTTTATAGGTGAGAAGCCTCGTCAATTACAATATAAAAACCATGTGCTAGCTCAAAACCATTTACTCAATAAAACCATGGCAATATACAAGCAATAATCAAATATTGTGCTCACAATGTACAATGTCCCTCTTAGAAGAGGTCAAAGACAATATAAAACCACATGTATGGACCAAGTAGAGGCCAAGAAAGGTGCACTCCTCAAAATGTATTGTCCATGTCCAAGGAACGGTCCAACCAAGTCAAGTCAATGGTACATGACAATTGAAAATGGTCCAACAACCACATAGGAAACCTCCACAATCAAAGGAATGGACCAAAAAATGGAGAGACGTCCTAGAAGAGCATGGTGTCATCTCCCTCATGTGAACCATATTATCAATAAAATCATCTCAAAGGCACGTGTGGGATCCAGGATGATAACTCTCCTCCAAAAAGGTCCAATAAAGATGTTACACCATCAAGGACTGTAAATCATCATGTGTGGCACCCTAGTAACATGCAATCACTCTCTCTGATGCATTAAATACCCCTAGTGTGGTACAAAAGGGAGTAAATAATGCAAGAGCATGCAATAAATTGTCAAATTGAGCAAGGAGGATGCAGTTAAGTGGTTCATATGGCATGTGTGATGACATGGCATCCCATCATGGTTCGATGCACTATCATAGATCCCAATGCAATGACTCGTATCTTGATGTGGTACAAGGATCCCAAGGAAAATGTTGTGGATCCCAATGTTTGTGGATATGGCCATAGAAGAGTACATGGATCCCAATGAAACATCATAGATCCTAAGGCAACATCATGAATCTCGAGGCATGGTACACATATCCCAATGCACAATACCCACTCGAAGTGATGGGCATAACCTCTTAGCAAGCCATTAATTGATAACACCTAGTGACATCCTTTAGCACATCATAACAAAGGGGTTAGTTTTAGTACTTGCCTAAGTCTTACCAAGGGGAACAATGTTGACCCTTATACATGCGTCAAATCATAGGACAACCCATATTTCCTAAGTACCTAGGTAAAAGCTAGGTAATAATGAGTAATAATGATGAAAGGGGAAAAGGGGAATGGGTTAATGTGATGACCCTCAAAGTCTTAGACATGCACATGTCTTATTATTCATTTAATTATTCATCTATATTCATTTGTGCTAGGAAATTTGTTTTGTGATAGCCTTCTAGAGGGAGCTTAGCATTGATTTTCCATCCCCGACATTGTTTCTTACTACCCCTTTAAGCCTCTTTCTTTAGATGCTCAACTTATCGAACAAGTCACTTTTATTTATATATTCATAGACAAACCAGGGACATGGGCATTAACCTCGTAGTGAGGGGCATTTCTCAAGCTTAATGATTGGCTTTTAATTTTTCTCTTCACCTCTTAGCCTTAGTGGTTTTATTTACTTCAGGCTTTAGATTTGACCTTTCCTATTGACCTTTGAAAAGTCATACATGACTAGGATAATATTTTTATGTGAATGGAATGAATGAATTGGGGAGGTGGAAAGTGGTTAGCATGGATGGAATATGAATAACAATATCTAGCCTAGACACCAAATAATAGAAGTTAATCCAAGAGATGACACACTTCTAAAACAAAGCATGTTCCACAAGGAACTATGAGCCAAGTAATAAAACCATATAGCGTTATGGAGTGCTAAAAATACAATTGTTAGGTGTTTACCACTTTAGGATAAGATAAAAGGTTATATCATCAAGTTCAAATAGGTATTAATACATGGAATGTCAAATGAAGTGGACTAAGAACCATACCATATAATACCATACCACAATGCATCTGTAATCTAAGGAGTGGGGATGAAAGTGATATACACCACAATGAAGCTAGACCGATCATCAATCTACTGGAGATCAATGAAGAAGTATGTCTAGATCTTGCGTAGATGAGCATGCCACCCCATGCAATTAATAACATGATACCCTCACAATGGTATCCAAAAGTGTCGCCCCTAGAGGGGGTAACACAGGGTAAATATGGTGTCCATTATTTCTTGAATTGATATAATATTTCTATGTGAATGTGATCTATGTATTCATGTTTTAGTTCCAGTTTTAATGGTTTCCAATGAATAGTTAGAATCTAAATGAGAGGGATATGTGAATAAAATTTTGGAATCCACTTCATTAATTGTTTTTCTTGTCTAATAGAGAGTATAGCAACTCTATTGCTACCATCATAAGATGCATTTCCAGGCACAAAGATCAATGATTGTTATCTTAGAGCCATTGCACCTTTGTAGGAGTTTCTAATTTGGTTCAAGGTTGTTGGGTAAATTTCTCTTTCGTACAAGTTGAAAATTCCCCCACAGTCTGCAATCTCACTTTCCTGGAAGATTTTCTCCTTGCATGGATCAATTCTTATGTGTTTAGGTGATCTTAGACATTGATGGGCATATTTCATATTGTCTGGGTCAAATTCTTGCATGCTTGTGGTTTTTTAGAAATTATTGGGAAGATTTCTCCTTGCTTGGGCCAAATTCTTACATGCCTGGGCATTTTTAGACATTCTTGGGAATATTTTTCCTTACCTAGGTCGAATTCTTACATGCCTGGGTATTTTTAGACATTGCTAGGAATATTTCATTCTTCCCTAAGTCATTTTCAATTGATGGGGTGAATTCTTTCCTCCATGGACCATCACTCAATTTCCAAGCATTTAAATTATGTGTTGGGTTGAATTGTTTAGTTGTTGGGTCGAATAATTAATTGAGAGGTCGAATTATTATTTGTTGGGTGATTCTTTTGGATGCATTGGGTTGTGAGTTGAGTGGAAAGTCCAATGAGTCGAAACCATAAGTTAAACCATCGTTCCTCATCCCCATAGATTTGGAATCTTGTGGTTGAGGTCGTTGGACTACTTGTGGTTCAAATCTTGTGGCATTATTTGGAATTGTCATTCCCCATGCTCTTATAAAAAAACCTCATATGTGCTTTCATTTTTTGTGTTTCAATTCAAATTCAAATTGGTTATAAGCACATATTTAATATTCCCATTGCCTTTTGGATGAGTCAAGAATCCATTGAATACCACTACACAAAGTAGACTAATCATTCCATTAGTCACTGGAGCATACACCTACAAATTGTATATTCATAGTACTACATTTTTCACACCAAAGAGTAGGCTATATAGAGAATCAGAATGTGTTGTGGTTGGGCATGGTGGCATTCAAACTAGGGTTGGATGTATTCATTTAAACTCAAAGAGAGGCAATAACTTAGTAATTGTCTTGGCACTACAAAAACAACTTACAAGCTTTGAAACCAACAAACATTCTATCCTCACGTGACTATTGAGGGATATAGCATATAGGGGTTTACAGTGGTTGTTGCATACATGTTTCACCCAAGAGAAGGCCTTGTAGTTATCAGAAGAGAAGGGGATACACTAAGAACAAATAACTCACATAGCATTGATATTTGGTCACGAACTTCAAAATATTTATAGAGCATTGTTGTTATTGTGTTGTCATCTTGGGAATTGTATGTAGGTTACACATAGAAGGAGCTAGAGAATCATCCGCAACAAAGGTTGCACATAGAACATGCCTTGCACTCATTAGAAGAATACAAATTCTTGTACAGGGCAAGAGGAATAGAGGCATAGTGGCCTTTTTGTAGACAAAGCACTCTGTAAAAGCCCAAGAACATAGCTTAGAAGAAACTTATGCATAGTATCTTTGTTGGTGAAGTGAGTGGGCTATAGGTTCCTCATTTATGGATAATACTATCAAAATATAGATTACGTAAAAATCCCATTTTGTTGTTTTATTTACCATATGTATGGTCACATCAAGCATACATGCCCAAAGAAGGATCTCCCCGACAAATAGGATGATGTTGAAGAGAAAATGGAGGAATTTGAGCAAGCATCCAAACAACTAGAGGTTGTTATAGAGAAGCCATTGAAGCTTTGTTTTTTGAAAGGTAAGCAAATTTCAGAGAACCCTCTTTGTTTATTATGGAAAAAAAACAATTCAAGATATTTCTCATGCTACAAGTATGTTGTAATGTCCCTTTCCAATTGATCTCTCCATGAGATTGATGAAATAGCCTAAGTGAATCATGTAGGCTATAGTCAGTGGAAAAGGGAATTAATTAATCATTTAAAGTCATCAAAGCGGGAAAATAATCTATTTTAAAAGGTGACTTTGAGTAATTAGGTAAAAAGGTGCCTAGGTGACTTTGAGTAATCATGTAAAAAGGTGCCTAAGTGACTATTAAGTTAATAAAGTCACTTTTAATTTATTAAAAGGGTAAAAAGGAAAAAAAGGTCAACGAGAGAATACAAGGAAAATGACGACGCTCTCTCTCATTATGCATATGTTATTTTCTAAAACGAATTGAGAGAGATCTTGTGGCTTTGGCTCTTTGGAATAGAAACCATAGAGAGTTTGGAATATTGATTTTGGTGGTGAAACTATCCACCCTAGCTAGTCATTGAGAAGAGATCATTCAGATCTTCTTATTGTGCTTCATTTGTAGTTGATATTTCTTGTTAGTGGTTGAGTTTCTTCATTGTAGCTGAGTTATTTGGTTTGGTGGTAGAGTGTCGTTTTGTGTGGGTTGGATCCCATTGAAGAGGTTGAATTGGGTTGAAGGAAAATCAACATAAGACTATGGACTTTGATTTTTGAGTAGAGAGGCTGAGTTAATCCTTGTGAGGGTTGAATCTCTTCACTCCGGGCGTATTACCTTGCAGTTGGGCGCAAATCTTGGTGAGAGGCAACACTATTCTCTATGTGGGTTGATTTTCTTTCTTTAGGAAGGTTGTGTGCCTTTGTTGGGTGAATATTGGCGATGTTGGAGTCAATTTCTATGCCCTGGGACTGACATTTCTCTTGTTGATCTATTTACTTCCATTCTAGGAAAGTTTATTACCTTGTGGGCCGATTTCGGGTGGATAATGAGGCAAAGTTCTTATGCTGGGTGAGATGGGTAATTATTTGGCTGAGTTTCCTCATTTGTGATCCATTTATGGACCGCTGGTGGCCTATACTCCTTACCTGGGTTGAATCTATCTATTGAGTTGTTGTATCTTGCTTGTTGGGTCGACTTCTCTACCTGCAATTTGATATTTGCAACAAAATATATTATATATCATACTTACATACTTCAAGTGAGATGCTTTACACAGAACTGCATCTTACAAGTCATATTCCTCACTAAATTTGCAAGGACAACCTAGAAGAAATTATGTATATAAGGTTCCTTATCATTTGTTGTTAAATTAATTGCTAAGGTTTTCTTATGTACTTCTGTTGTCACTTATTTTATGCAATAAAAGTCTCTTGGATATCAATTTTGGGTGTTATATAGGTTTTTTGGGTGGTTGAAGACAATGAGAAATTGATGCCTTAGAGGGTCACGGGGTCACCACTCCACTTTATGTGAAGCCTAGGGTTTATGAAGAATAATGTTGAGGGGCACTTGGAGGATTGCCCCTCAAGCACCACATAGGGCTTGAAGGAATTCTTCAAGGCTACAAGGGAGGATTGATCCATGAGGAGTCTTTCCTGCTGCTAAATAAGGTGAGATTAAAGGCCAACCAAGCAAAAAAGAAGATCCATTAGACGTCTTATCTTAATGCATAAACATGAAACTTTAATGATCAAAGCGATGGTGATAAATCTTACCTTAAAATCCTTCGAAGTGGACTAAAGGGAACTTATATAGACTTCTAACATCCATGTTCTTCCAAGCAAGCTCTAAGAAAAATGTGCTAATCCTTGAAAACAACTAGAATAATCACAAGAAGAGAAATATATACTAAATAGATCTCAATATCCAAGCTTCTCATTAATATCTAATGATTTGAAATGAATTGTATGTAGGTTACACATAGAAGGAGCTAGAGAATCATCCGCAACAAAGGTTGCACATAGAACATGCCTTGCACTCATTAGAAGAATACAAATTCTTGTACAGGGCAAGAGGAATAGAGGCATAGTGGCCTTTTTGTAGACAAAGCACTCTGTAAAAGCCCGAGAACATAGTTTAGAAGAAACTTCTGCATAGTATCTTTGTTGGTGAAGTGAGTGGGCGGTCCCTCATTTATGGATAATACTATCAAAACATAGATTACGTAAAAATCCCATTTTGTTGTTCTATTTACCATATGTATGGTCACATCAAGCGTACATTCCCAAAGAAGGATCTCCCCGACAAATAGGATGATGTTGAAGAGAAAATGGAGGAAGTTGAGAAAGCATCCAAACAACTAGAGGTTGTTATAGAGAAGCTACTCAAGCGTTGTTTTTTGAAAGGTAAGCAAATTTCAGAGAACCCTCTTTGTTTATTATGGAAAAAAACAATTCAAGATATTTCTCATGCTACAAGTATATTGACGAAATAGCCTAAGTGAATCCTATAGGCTATAGTCATTGGAAAAGGGAATTAATTAATCATTTAAAGTAATCAAAGCGGGAAAATAATCTATTTTAAAAGGTGACTTTGAGTAATTAGTTAAAAAGGTGCCTAGGTGACTTTGAGTAATCATGTAAACAGGTGCCTAAGTGACTATTGAGTTAATAAAATCACTTTTAATTTATTAAAAGGGTAAAAAGGGAAAAAAAAAGGTCAACGAGAGAATACAAGGAAAATGAGGGCGCTCTCTCTCATTATGCATATGTTATTTTCTAAAATGAATTGAGAGAGATCTTGTGGCTTTGGCTCTTTGGAATAGAAACCATAGAGAGATTGGAATATTGATTTTGGTGGTGAAACTATCCACCCTAGTTAGTCATTGAGAAGAGATCATTCAAATCTTCTTATTGTGATTCATTTGTAGTTGAGATTTCTTGTTAGTGGCTGAGTTTCTTCATTGTAGCTGAGTTATTTGGTTTGGCGGTAGAGTGTCGTTTTGTGTGGGTTGGATCCCATTGAAGAGGTCGAATTGGGTTGAAGGAAAATCAACATAAGACTATGGATTGTGGTTTTTGAGTAGGGAGGCCGAGTTAATCCTTGTGAGGGTTGAATCTCTTCACTTTGGGTGTATTACCTTGTAGTTGGGCGCAAATCTTGGTGAGAGGCAACACTATTCTCTATGTGGGTTGAGTTTTTTCCTTTAGGAAGGTCAAGTGCCTTTGTTGGGTGAATATTGGTGATGTTGGAGTCAATTTCTATGCCCTGGGACTGACATTTCTCTTGTTGGTCGATTTATTTCCATTCTAGGAAAGTTTATTACCTTGTGGGCCGATTTCGGGTGGATAATGGGGCAAAGTTCTTATGATGGGTGAGATGGGCAATTATTTGGCTGAGTTTCCTCATTTGTGATCCATTTATGGACCGCTGGTGGCCTATACTCCTTACCTAGGTTGAATCTATCTATTGAGTTGTTGTATCTTGCTTGTTGGGTCGACTTGTCTACCTACAATTTGATATTTGCAACAAAATATATTATATATCAGACTTACATCCTTCAGGCGGGATGCTTTACACATAACTGCATCTTACAAGTCATATTCCTCACTAAATTTGCAAGGACAACCTAGAAGAAATTATGTATATAAGGTTCCTTATGATTTGTTGTTAAATTAATTGCTAAGGTTTTCTTATGTACTTCTGTTGTCACTTATTCTGTGCAATAAAAGTCTCTTGGATATCAATTTTGGGTGTTATATTGTGAATTATAACAGATAGTAGAAATACATACAAGTTGTTGATGAGATTCCCTTGTGTAGAAACTATTTGACCATATGTTTACTCTCCTAAACTAAGAAAAAAGTTAAGAAAAAAAACTAGTAGGGACATTACATATGTATCCTAGTCCAAAAAAAGGGTCAGTCAAGCAGGACGAGTTTGAAGAGAAAAGAGCTATAGATGAGGAAAATGAAGGTCCATCGATCCATGCTCAAAAGTAATGTTTAACTTTTGTAAATGTGTTAATCATGAAGGATTCCCATAAGAAAAAGAAGAAAGCTATTATGGAGACTCCCTCTCTTGTAAGAGATTTAGAAATTGTAGATGATCAAGAAGAATATAATGAGGTGGAAAATTTTCTTTCTAGTCAAGATATTCCCCTAAAAAGTATCCCCAAAAAGAAAGAATCAAAAGGCTTCACTCCTTGTGAAAATTCTCCATCCTTGGTTATAGGAGGTTGTTTGGGGAAGGGAAAGAAAAATATCCCCAAGAAGAAGACTGTAGAATCCACTAATAGTATCAATACATTATACTCATCTAATGAAGACTTCCTTTGCATTGAAAATAAAAAATAGCATCTTAAATCAATTCTTCAAAGGTTTTATAGACTTGATGGGTAATGATTTAGTATTTGTTGTGGAGGAATCCAAGGCCTCAAGTAAATTGCTTGGGGTCTTTAACTCAACCTTTCTTGTTATGTTCCCATAGAAAGATGTTCTTGAGACTTTTTAAGATTTTTGAAATATTTATCTTTGTAATGTTGTCTACAAGATCATTGCTAAAAGATTCAAGTCAATTGTGTCTTCTACCATCTTAGATGAACAATTTGGATTTTTAGATGGCAAACAAATTCATGAAGCTATTGGGATAATTCAAGAAGGTTTGCACTCTATAAAGATAAAGAAGAAATCCTCCTTTATAATCAAATTAGACTTATCAAAAGCATTTGATAACGTAAATTGGTCTTATCTCATATTAATGATGTTACATGTTGGTTTTACTTATGAGTTTGTAAATGGGGTGGAATGATGTTTTTCTTTTGTATCCTTTTCATTATATCAATGACTTTACTTCCTCCCTTTTCTTTTAGCCTTACTTTTTTTTTTCTTATGACACAAAGATTGAGCAGATGTATTCTAAACGAAAAGGAAACTAAAATATTTAATGTAAGAAGATTAAGGATAGATAATCAAGTATACATAAATTTATGAAATTACCTTTTTTATAAAATGTTTTAATTTTTATTATTATTTATTTTAATATTAAAATTTTAAAAGTATAATTGAATATAATCCTAAAACACGTGTAAAAAGAATAATATAAATTTATAAATAGATTTGTTTGGAATATATATATATATATATATACTCCATTCCACTTTAATAATTATAATATTAAAAAAATCACTTCAAGTTAGCCACTAGTTAGTGGAGGATATATATATACATACTACTTCCACTTCAATAATTATAATATTAAAAAAACCACTTCAAGTTAGCCACTAGTTAGTGGAGGGACATTATGCACATGCAAATGCTTAACTAATCAGATAAAAGTGTAAAATGTATATGTCAAAATATAAAGCATTTTTCACACGAGAGACATACGGCATAGAGAGGATAATTAAAATAATTTTTCTTGCAATTTTTCGCAGATAGGTGAATTAGTCTTTTAGATGGCATTGATTTCAATGAACTATAGTTTCCATTAACCATAGTAACAATGGAATTGCGACAGTTCAGAAGCCAAAATATAATAATATTTTACCACGGGTCTCTTTTTGACTACATGTATAAGAGCATTTTTTTATATTTTATTGTTAAAGGTTTTGCGCTGGCATTAGTTTGTGGATTAATTGCAATATTTATAATTTATTAAAATTATACAAAGAATCTTATTACAAAACATAATATGTTTTAGGAAGGTATTTTCAATTTATTAATTTTTAATTATGTGAATTAATAATTTATAAGTATTAGTTGAGTTGGGTTTGAGATCAAGTTTATTGATTATTATTATAACTTAAGAGTATATTCAATAGCCTTCAAGTTAGATATATCAATAACTTGTGATTTAGTAAGGGTTGAGGCATCCATAAGCCTATCTCAGTGAAATTTCTATAAGAGTTGTTCACCACATTAGAATTATCCATAAGTTATCTACTCTTTTAGCCTTATTACAACGAGCCAACATGTCCATCATAAAAAGTAAACCCAAATAAAGAAGACAATAAAAATGCTACCCAAATATATAAATTATAAACCTTAAAAGAAAATAGCTTCAATTAAATATTTGTAATTATATATATAAAGATAACCCTTACTTACGTTGAATAACTTTTTGTGGTAATTTCTTGCTCGGTAGACTTCTTCTTCACTACATGTATTGTTTTTTCTTCTTTAATTTTCAAAAACTTTAGAATCTTTATCACTTATTATCCTTTTAATTGACACACGTTTCTTTTTATTCCGGAAAATCAACTTTGGATGACAATGAATGTGAGAACTATCAATAAAGTAGTATGTGGATTGCAAAGCTTGTTGTATATGCAATAGTTACCAGCATCAATTTTGGTTATTGTTTTTGTCTAACATTGAAGGTAAACTAAATGTTATGAATATTCCTAATTTTAAAGAAACATAAGGTTTAAGTTGGGAGTATAAATAAAGATAATCATGTAATATTGTGTATTTAATAAAGATTTGTCTTTATTGTTTAAGGTTGGTTTCTAACTTGTATTAAATGGTTTATTTTTAACAACGATCAAATTTTAGTTATTAATGTTAGGTTTAAGAAGGTTGGTTGTTTCATAGATAGTTAGAGTTAATGTTAAAAAATTGTCAATGTGTTGAATCCGAAGTAGGATGTTATTTGTTTCTATGGTCATATATTTCTCTAACCTACTAACTCTATAGCAAGCAATGATTATTAGTACCATGTTGACCGAGTAGGGAAGGTACTACTAGGTGGCTCTATATTCATATTGCAAGGGCCTCTACCCTAAAAAATGAGTAATTGTTATAGGTGATTCATCTCCATCTATATTTTACATACCTATACAATGATATGCAAGGACAAAGATCCTATACAAGAGTTGTCAAACCATGTGAGAGCACAAGAAGGTCCCTTCTTATTAAATACAACTTCATTGCGTTTCTTCCATGGAAAGAAATGTATCTCAACAAAAATGAGTATCCAAGCAAATTGAAACTCTAAGGCCTGAGGAAGACAATCTCCTAAAAGTGTTACTTTCCATGAGATGGGTGCTAGAAGATATTGGCCACACAACATATCAACCAAGGCCTAAGCATATTTGGCAAGGGGACATAACTAAACACACTGCTTAAGGGTTTTAGGATGTCCACAATGAGGACAATGAAGATTCTATACACCCAAGTAAATAATATTGTTATCTATGGACAATGAAGATTCTATACACCCAAGTAAATAATATTGTTATCTATGGGAAAACCCCCTTAATTAAATACCAAATAAACAAAGATTTATTGGGTTGTAATGTTGCCTTCCATAGGCTTTGTAACTGAAAATCCAAAGCAATTTGGTTGGATTTACTCAAATGGTTATCAATAATTAACTTATATTAAAGCCACTTGTAGCCCTAAGTAATATTGTATTTGGTGAAATTTTTAGACCTACCCTATTTTTAATCATGACACCAAGCATGAGGGGACTGCAACCTTAACTTAAGGAAAAGATCAAATTGAATCAAGATTTAAACTCTATCAAGTATGAAATTATCAAGTTAACCAACTTGAACTTTGTCTTTAGATCCAATGATGGAATACAATCCCCTAAGCAATTTTCAAACGAATCATTGACTACTATGATGCCATTTTTTGAATAATTAAAGGATTGAGACCCAGGGCCACTTAGCCAATGGCTTACCATTGCTCTCAAAGAGAGAAGACCACCATATGCAATTATCATTGAATATTTTTTTGGTCCTTGACGAGAGATATCTCCATGTTAGGAGAGGCTTGGTGGCCTCCTCGACCTTCCATATGCTTTGTACCATGAATATTCCTTTTATTTTGTCCAAGGCAAAGGTAGGGACAAGTGTTTAAAGAGAGAGGCCTTGCTAAGACTTCTCACCCAAAGGAACACCACATTGGATTCTTTTTTTCTTAAAATAACTCCCCAATCCTCATTGTCATCCATAGCCTAAATGACCCATTTGGCCCATGGATACAAGTCTTGAAAATTCCTAACCCACTCTAGTCTCTCACATGCAACAAAAATCCCAACTAGCTTTGTCAAAGCCCTTATCTTGAGCATTGTTGGCCCACAAAAATTCCCAAGAGCATTTTCTAGCTTTTGATATGTGTTTTTCGAGGGAATCCAACACAAGGATTAATAAATGTGGGAAATAACTAGCACCTGTGTGCATGTTTGAAATTTTGTTGCCAAATCTAGAGGATGCCCAAAGAGTAAGTTGTTATCCACTCATTGAATTTTCCCTTAACTCTTTGGACCGCCACCTACCATAGATATTTAGGTGAGGCTTGAAAAGAAAAGGGAATTCCAAAAAAATTGAATACTTGGTCCTTTTAGTGCAGAATTTGTACTTGTGCAAAGCCCACCACAAGATCCTCAAATATTGTGTAACAATGGAAGAAACTACCATTGTCACCTTAGTAGGATCTTCCCTCATTTTAGTGATGGAAGAGGTCCACCACAAGGGAGGATTCCATGGTGACTTCAACGGATCAAATAACAAGTTTAGTAGCCAAACCTACCACCCCCTATCTTGATCACCGATTTGTTGGTCTAATTATAAGAAAGAGAAGAGGTTTGTAATGTTCCTGAGCCAAATTTTTTGCTCAGAACACTAATTGTTTACTGTTGTTATGTTTGTTCATGTGTTTGCAGGTGTATCCACAAGAAGTGCATGGATAATTCAATGGTGATAGACCAATAGATATGAAACATACAATTATAAACAATACAAGAGATATAAGAACATCAGTAGAGAATCACAATGTCAAATCTGACCTTTATTTAGATAGTAAGAAGTCCCCGTATACAAGAGAACTGTAGATCTGGGAGAAAGCCTCAATAATAACAAAATGGGCTGCTAGTCGATACAATAAGAAGAACAATACAAGATGAATGCCTCCCAAAGGATGTAAGAGAAGATATCCAAGCCTCCAAAGGCCACCAACAAGTAGATCTGATTGAAGATAGAAG